>JARBJD010000181.1:0-151060 GCA_033064195.1 Blattamonas nauphoetae
ACAACTCAGAAACTGAATAGGATGATTCAAATCGATGGATACAGAATAACAAAAATAAGAGGTGAGATAGCACTGAGGAAACGGTATGTCGATGCTTCCACTCCTCCAAATTCACTCTTGATTGATCAAAGATTGTCTGATATTGAAGAATCAATTCGAACGCTCACAGACACTCTCAGCATGAGGCTTCGAAGTTTTGACGAGACGATTGGCAACCTTATTCAAGAGTTAACAGACCCTTCTGATTAGTCCATCTTAGTTGATCTCATTCAGTGCTACTCCATCAGTATTGTATCGAAGAATGATTGCTTCACATTTCTGTTTTCGTTGATAGACATTCCAGAATTGTCGAATATCAATTGGGGAGTTCAACTGTGGATATACTCGACTGATTCGTTCTTTGTTGAATCCTCCAAAGATCCACATTGAATCGATGTTTGACTTCATATCTGCTGACAAACTGAAGAGTTCATGCATAGTCAGAAAGAAAGTGAACTTCGGTTGTCGATTCTCCAGTTACAAGTCCATCATTGTCATTCTATTTTTGGATGCTCTTCGTTCACCTAGGATTCTGCGACAGTCATCAAGAAGTATAATCGTTTGGAGATTCTTAACTGTGAAGTCATCAATGTAAAGTGAGTCAAAGAGATCATCTCTGCATTCATCAGTGATTTTGTTCTGCCATTGATTGTCAATAATTTCTTCATACGCAGCTTTTGATTCAGAGAGTTCCAACAGAAATGGAAGTGCATCATCGTATTTGACTTTCACATAAGGAACGTTCAGTATTGGTTTGAATTTATCGAAGGTTGGATCAATATTCTTATCAGTGACGAAGACAAAGAGGTGAAACAGTTCATTTCTGCCCTGAACATTTTGGAGTTTGGCAACTTCTCGAAGAGCATTGAATGTTTTTCCACTTCCTCTGTTTCCAACGAGAACATTAACACTGTTGCGATTGAAATTCAAGTCAGGATGTATTTGTGATTGCACTTCATGAGAAACATTCCGAGTTGATGCTTCACTCAATTTAGCATTCACGTATGCTGTTGGAGACAAGGGTTCCACCCTCCGCGAAACCTCTGGTTTAGTCATATTCGATTTCTTCATTTGTGATTTAACTCTAGCTAAAATATACTTTTGGTTTTTTTATTTTGTATGAAAACACACAATGTCACAAAAGATAGTGTACGTTCAACCACAAAGAAAAGCACAAGCGAAGAAACCAAGAATGAGATACGCAGCAGAGACTCAAGCAGCATTGAAACGAATCTATGCCGACGATGATATTCAAACCAGACGCAATGATGCTCTGTGTAGTCTTCCATCAGCTCGTGAGTATATTACGAGAACTGGACGAAATTGGACTGCGAAAGTAGAACAATATGGACAAGTTCCTGATGTGATGGTGTACGATAATGATACTGGAGATCTGATTGCAGTCAATGGTGCCATGCTAGCTCCATACAACAGTAGACCAGTCAAAGAGACATACTATGCAATGAATCCAACACCAGACATGCGAAGACAGAAACCATACACATCATTCAATCAAGAGAATGGAAGGAGAATCAAAGCTGTACATCGGAATTTCCTCAAAAATGGAACATGCGATTTGCCAACCAATTATCGAGACATCAGCTATGAAGAGATGACCAAACGATCTCAACAACCATATGCAATAATGAAGAGAGCTGTTGGTGAACACATGACAAACACGTTGGTAATAACTCGTGCCAATCGAAGCAATCCAGCTGATCCCAGCAAGAATGTGTTAGACAATATGGTGTTCAATTCAATTCAATCACAGATTGCATCACTGATGTGGGATCAATGGCTTCATGATCATGTTCAGGACTACAATCCCAGTATGAAACAAAAGAAAGCCTTCAAAGATCAGATTTATCCAGTGTTTCTCCAAATGATCACTCAAGATACAACGTATTTATCGGAATACTGTACTCGCTATTCAACTCACATATCAACAGAAGTTAACAAACTGAAAGCCAAAGCATTCAAAACAGTCACAGATGATGATATAAGTGGATACCAATCTGAAATGCCTGGATACTATTGATTTGCACAGTTGGACAGTTCTGGGATGGGAGCTATAGATCGAGCAGAAATGTGAATTTAAAAACATTAATATATATTTTTTATTTTTATAGAAAGTGATGCAACCAATTCTAAGTTGTCAATTTACGAAACACACAAGTTCTTCTTCAGTACCAACATCAATCACCAACAATGTCATCATCGAGGATAGGAGCAAAGCTGGCGTAGATAATAGAGGATTGAAGATGGAGATGGTCTCGCTAGAGGCTTCGAACCCTCCTTTGGGGAGAGAAAGAGTGTGCTCTGAACCTGTGGTATCCAATGAACGAGGTGTTTACGATCCACCACTGGAGACATATCCATCAGCACCAATTCATAGCCGTTCAATCCCACTGCGAGAATATACATCGAACATTTCAGCATTCAAAGATCAGCTATTGCTCGTCTACAAAAATGCATTCGCATGTGAAAAGAAACTACTGAATAATCTCATTGAACCATCGAAGAAACTGATCACAAACCAAAGTGATTTATGTGCATTGATTGCGACTCTCACTGGAATCAATGATGTGGTGATCGAACTGGATGATCTGTCTGATAAGTGCCTATGTCTGAATAAACTCCCAATCTTTCGAACCATTTTCAAGATCCTTGTTGGAGGAAAAGATATGAGTATTGCCTATAACGAAGCATACAACACAATTCTCAATTATGGCATTTCTCTGACGAAAGCTATACCCCGTTAGGGCAGAAATCTCTTCTGAGATTATTTCCTCGTAAAAATTATAAATGAATTGTATTTTTTATTTTTACATAAATGGCACCAGGAAGTTTCAACAAACTCAAAAATATCGGCAAGCAATTCTTTCAATTCATCAAACCTCTAGCTCCAACATTGCTTCAAGTTGGTGGTGGATTGCTCTCACAAACGAACAGTAAATTCGGACAAACCGCGGGTGGAATACTCAATGGATTAGGAGGAATGATGGACGTTTATCAACAAAATAAGGCGATCAATCGTCAACAAAAACCGCAGATGATCGAGTACGAACCACCTCGAAATGGACGATACTCAAATGATGAGATGCCAATCTCGTCTAATTCCAAAATTCAATTCAAAGGATAATCATTCACTAGTATTCGAATATTTTTATTTTTATTAAAATGGCACCAGGTTGGTTATCAAAATTAGCAGCAGTTGGCAAAAACATACTCAGAGTTGGAGCTCCATTTCTGAATCTCATTCCCTTCGTTGGACCACTGATTTCTAAGGTCGCACAGACAGGTGTTGAGATGATTCCAGATGTGAAGTCGGATCAACAAATCCATGCAGAAAAGATGGCACAATATGAGCAAGCAATCAATGAAGGAAATACACCAGTTGCACACAAGCTCAGAGGCGAAATACTGAAGCTAGAAGAAATGCTGAAACCAAAAGCAAAGAAACCAAAAAAGAAAAAGTAACTAGAGTTAAAGCATAAATGTAATTTTTTATTTTTGATAAAATGAACTCGCATATAACACATCTGACAAACAAAAGAACTGGAGCATCATCTTTGACTGGAAATACCACTGGAAGGATAGAATACACAAGAGATGACATGGGTCAAATACAACAGCAACTTCAGTCCGAGCATCACATCAATTACCTCATGAATGATGGAGCACACAGTACTTCTATTCAAGAATTGAAACCATCAGAGAATGCACGATTCTATACAGGGCAAGAGATAATCATTCCGTTAACTGGGAATCAGGACATTTGTCAAATTGATGATTCGTTTATCACATTCACTATGACAGCAAGGCTTACAGTCAATAACTGGCAAACTACTGCTGGTAAAATTGGATCATACATGAATGAGAGACTATTCATATTTGTGGGACTAAAGCATTCTGCATCAATCTTTCGTGACCTCACTGTTCTTCACAAAAACCAGAGAATAATTAGCACAACAAACAATGATGTATCTATGGAATCTCACATCTATAACATGATCAAACCAAAGAGTCAATTGGAGAATCGAAAGCACTCACATACACCTTGGAAAAATGCTTGGAATCATGATGAATCAGTTGCTGGTGTTTATATTCCACTTTCGGATTTTACTACGACGTCCGGAACAGGAGTGTTTCAAGACAGTATTGATGTACCAATTCGTGTGTCGATTAATCTTGAAGATCTTCTGATATTCTCAGGGATGACTGACTATCCAAGATGCCTCTTTGGAGATCTGAAATTGAGTGTTCACATGAATGAAGATGCATTCGTTTGTTGTCCAGTTAATCCTGAACTCACTTTGAAAGATACACTCTCGTGAATAATGAGTGACTATAAATCATTATGTCCTCCAATTCAAAGTTCTATTCTAAACTGTCAATCTACTCGTCCATATTTCTTTAACAATCTTGTCACCTCATGCACTAAGAACTTCGTTCAGATTGGTCAATCATTCAGGATACCAGCTGTTACTCAAGATATCACAATTAATTCAGCTGGAACTATCACAAAAGAACCAGAATATGTGGATCAGTCCATCTCACTAAACGTCATGACGTATCAAATTGATGATGTGTATTGCATGAGCTCTGGATACAATATGAAAAAAGATGCAAAAGAGAATCTGAAGAAGATGTATCAGGATCGTCCTGGAACAATTCCAGCTGAGAAGATATCGTTTTATCCATTTCAGAAGACACCAACGGAAACAGGAATTGATTGTACTCAACAGATGATGGTAGTTAATGCAAAGGATATTATGCTCCTGTTTCGTCACTACGAGACTGAAGTCACTTGTTTCCATAATCCAATGCAGAAGAATCTTCAAGTGAATCTACAAAACAGGTATTTTCCAGAACAACCGACAACCACAATTGGAGCTCGCTTTTATCAGTTCGCATTATCGACTCTCAATCTAGATTCGTATCTAGCTGTTCCTGATGATTTGGAGCGATCATTGACGGATTCTCTCGTTGAACAGAAACTCTCTGGTGATCGGAATTATGAAAAAGAGACAATGACAAGAGTACGCCCGATTCATGACAATACTGACTTCCTTCTATGCTTTCCAACTCAGAGAAATGGTTGTCCAACAAACTGCAATGATTCAATCAGTTCCAGAGGTCAGAATGTTGCAGTCACATTGAGATCACATCCGATTTATCAAGGAGTGATTGATACCTACTACAATGTTCTCGACACAAGTCAAGGAATTCCTGAAAAGCTTGGAATGATGACAACATTTACACATCCTCCAGCACCGATTTTAGCGACTACTGCAACAACGTGGTGGGTACTACGATTCAGTAACGATGAACCCAGAGTCGAGTTCTATCCAAATCACACACTGAAAGCATTGCACCAAGATCTCGGTATCGGTCCAAATTGAAAACAGTAAAAGACAATAATGAAATTGTATTTTTTATTTTTCTATAAATGAGAAGTATCAGATCTAATCAATCCAAACCAACATCGACATTACTTGAGCAAATTGAAGTGCAGAACCACTTGCCAAAACAATGGGATTCAGAACCACATGTGTTCACAATTCAAGAAGTACATGCAACAAATCCTCCCATGCCATGCAGAATCGGAGACGAGATTGAAGTTCCATTATGTTATGACGGTCACGATGTGACTGACTTTGAGAAGAGTCATTTGAGAATCGATCTAAAGGTCTCTGTTACAGTTCACTCACCCGGATATGTTGATAATCAAAAGGTGGGTGTCTATGGGATGTTCTATGGATTCAAATCGTCGTCAGATGCAATTCGAGACATGAGACTCATCGACAGTCAAGGGAACATTATTGACAATACACTTCAGAATAATCATGTTCACGAATCATTTCTGTATCACACATTCAAGTCACATGAAGAGAAAAACAACATGAAACATTGCTACAGCCTTTGGGAAAATGTTCAGAGAATGGATCCGAGTGTCTGTGGATGCTACAATACTCCGGTCTCCTCTGGAAATAGTAAGTTTCCTCCAACTCACACAATCACAATTCCATTGGTGATTCCATTTGTGAACTTACTTCCACTTAGTACATTTGATCAGTATCCGAATTCTATCTTTGGTAATTTACGTTTGAGATTTCATTTAACAGCTGATTCACTTGTGTATTGTCCGATTCAACCATCATCTGTTCTTCGAAAGTTAGTCACAGATCATTGGAATATTCATTGTGAAGCGTTTGAAAACGTGGTTGGTGGAGGTTGTGTGGAGATTATGTATCAAGGAGATTGGACTCATACGACGCAGGAATTTACTCAAATTGGTAATCCAGTCAGTCAATGTGGTGGATACTCCAACATCACTCAACCATCAGAAAAAATACCGAGAGTCGCTTTACAGACTGCAGCAACCACACTGGTTTCTTCATCTGTAGAAAGAGCAACATCAATTTGCTATGGATATCAAATGACTGAAGCAACAAAACAATCCCTGATAAACACATATTCAAAGACTTTGTATGTGCTCAAAGCTGAAAGAATTGACACACAATCATTTCAATCAAAAGCAACAGCGATGGGAGTCAGATCAAACATCAGTATCAAACTCAACAATCTCATGAATCTTATGTGCTTATTCCCTGAAAGACCAAATGAATGTACAGTCTTCAGAAATCCTCACTACGTTGGTCAATTCGAAATGCTTGGAACCAACTTTCCCAATTTCCCGATGTCAACACTCTCACCTGAGTTCTATCAAATGATGATGGTGAATGGTGATTTCCTTGGGTGTTCTGCAACAGAAGAGTTTGAGAATTCCATTTGTGTACCTCGCGTGTATGAGTACAAAGACAAACTTTACAAACGAACAAACCATACTGGAACTACAGATGCAACGAGTTTCACATTCATGGTCCCAACAGAACGAGGAAACATCTCTGGTGGAGAAGAGGGTATATCTACATCAGAATCAGTTAATAGTGTCTTCAGAGGAACACCAATCAATCAGGGAGCACTTGATCCATATTTTACTTCGACGAAAGAAGGTCCTCCTCCACCAATTTTGGCACTACATCAGGCAACATACTGGTTGTTCTGGATTGAGAATGGACAACCACGAGTGCGATATGTCATTGATCGTCGACTCCAAGAAGCATATGAAGAGGTGAAGAGAGGTTATTGAATAGAACAAATATGATATTTTATTTTTGTAGAAAACACAAATGGTGAAGCGCTATTTCTCAATTCAGAATTCTCACACTGCTCAATTACCTCCTGATTTTACCAATTCCAGAAATCAAAAATATGTTCACTTCCTTGACTGCAAACTCATTCATGTGAAAGAAGAGATTAGTGATGCATCGACAGTCATTTCAAAAGACATTCCTCAGCACATTACAATCCACGGTGATTGGATCCAGACTGATGCATTCAATGACTCGTTTGTTGCTTTCTGTAACGAACAGATTGCGAAGCGAAAGAAGTGGGAATTAACTACTCGACAATCAATTGTGAAGATCTGGTTCAAAGACAGTTCTGGTGAATCGATTGAGATGGAAACACAAGAGACAATCAATGGAAAAATAATCAGAGAGTATTATGAATTTCTGGTTGATCTCATGTTGGAGTATTAATGCTTCGCATTTCTCGACCCCAGTCGGGTTCGAAGCCTCAGCGAGACTAGTATGACTACGTCATGGTATTAGTCAGTGAATTGTATTTTTGAATGAGTTCATTTATGACTGACTGTTGTTGTCTGACAATGCTACTCAGTTCCTGAATGGCTTTGATACAGAAGCAAGAGAGTTCTGCGTAGTCAACTTGAAGACAATCTGGATTGGAATCATTCACGACTTCAGGGAATATTTCTTGGATCTGCTGTGCAATCACACCAATGTGCTTCTTCTCACTTTCTTTCTTCAAGCATTCGCATTTCTCTTTGCAATTCTTCAAGTGTTCTTCATCTGTCTCGCTCTCGATTTGTTTTGTCACTTTGTTGATCTTCGAGTCGAATGTATTAAATTGGTAGCGAACAATTTCGACTTTATTCAGTTGCTCAAGAACATCAGGGTACTGTTCAATATTTCTTTTCACTCTTCTGTCTGATAGCTGAGAAAAACTTCCTGTTGTCGATATTGAAAACACTCCTGAACCAGTGTCCTCATCGTAGTAATAGATTGCTGGTCTGTCACAGGGAGACCACATTACGATGCCATCACCATTGAACTGAATTCCTGAAGTTTCTGAAATTGATTGTGAAATAGAAAGACCAGAAAAGAATGTTGATGACGGATATGTTCCAGGATACTTCGGAAGTGATCCCTCTGATTTATTCCAATTCGCTCCATTCACATTTATCAATCCTCCAATTGTTGGTGTTGCAATACCAGCGGAACAAGTGATTGATCCATTTGTGCTCACTACTTTCTGAATTGAAGATATCGCTGTCTTGTGTGCTTCTGTTGTCTTCTGTAGTGAGTCGATAACTGCTGTATTCTCACTGATCGTTGAGAGACTATGATCAATCATTTTCTAAATCATTTGTGAATTGTATTTTTGTCGATTCATTTCTGAGTATTCTTTTCCGGAAAATAAAAAAACACTATGAACTTATTTTTACCAACATAGTCTCAAAATTTCGAGATGAATCACAATTATTCGATGAATACTATGAATTTTTAAAAAGTATGGGAAACAGTTAAGAATGTCAAGCAGAACAACTATTCGACTCACTGACTCGGTTTGATTTTATCCCTCTTTTTGACATATATAGTATCTCACCAAAATTTGTTTTCTCATTGGTGTTGACGCTAAACCTTACCGAGCGATGAATCGTGCCAAAGTACATCGCACGTTGTTTCCAACTTTAGGTGTCGAGCATCGATATCATGGGATGCCACACATCATCCAATATTTGCGATTCCTGCTCACTCGTATTCTTTACGCCTTACAGTCCAAAGTCGATCCAATCTATTTCAGAACGGATACCTTCGGTCTATTACAACTAAGGTATTTGATTGATTGTACTTTGGACGAACTAAATTATGAAGGCAGCAGGGATATCCTCTCTCTGTTGCACAACGGCGTCAACTCAAGCATGAGGGCTGAAGACTACTATTCCGAATTCGAAACATTAACAGCGAGGGATGATGCGAATGAGCTCATAGAAGACGACTGGACAGGAATTGAAGCGGTTCGATCCGACCGACATAGACAACTTGGGGGCGCCAATGAACCAATAGACTTGACGGCAGATGAGATCGCAGACGAACTTGATTCTCTTCTGTGACTTCTTTTAATTAAGGTAATCGTTCTTCAGTTTTTCTGTTCCCTTTTTTAACCATTCACTGATGGAGACGCTTCCTTTTCTGTTCTTCTTTTTTTGAAACCAGTATCTCAAATCAGAAATGCGAAACGATGAATTTGGTATCGCGATTCTCTATTTTTTCAAAAATAACCTCACTTTTTGCATTCATAGAAGAATTGTCACATGTGCACAAACATATCAAGTTTTGTCTTGTTAGCTGTTCTGATTGAGTGTATCGTCGTTCTCTCCAGTACTATTTAAATGTGTGTTATTCATTTTCATATTTTCTGTCTCTTGTTTTTCATCAGGAACGTTCAGATCAAACCAAATATCCAGCTCTTCATTCTGTGCTTGTATGGAAGACGTCCTCTCATTCAACATTCTCGATTCTGAACATTTTTTCATTCTTTCTATTCCTCTCATTCTCTCTTTACACGATCATCACTTTATTCCAGGTTTTTCAGTTGTTCTTACAGTCGTTGGACAATTTTGGGAAATTGGAAAATCCGGTGCCTGACATGTTTTGACTACAGTTCTCCTACAGTTCACCTAGTTTGAGATGTGGACTGAGATACCTTCTGAGCATGCACGTGCAGTCCGCGAATCGTTGTCGCAACTGAAATGGCCGGAGTTTGATTTGGACGAGATTGTGTCGATGATTCTGAGTTGGGAGAACGAGTCTCAAATTGAACAAGTGCGGAGACTCCAGGCTTTCACGGCCAAACACGCGCTTCCAACAATCCCTCCAACCACAATCTGCCACATTCTAGGTTGCAGCGAATCAACTGTCAGCAAGGCCAAGCATGGAACCTACTATCACAAAATCGAAGAAAAGATAAACACTGTTCTGTCGAGAGAGGATGAAGAGCTCCTCCTTAAAACGATCGAAGCAGACAGTCTGAAAGGGAATATGTGGATTCCAAGCGAGATCTATCAATTCGGGAAGACTCATTCTACGAAAGACAACATTAGTAAGTCATGGGCATACTGGTTTGTTTATTGGCACAAGTCAAGAATCTGTTTCCTGTCCGCACAGCCAATGTCCAACACGCGAATGAGCCTCACCACTGGACAAATCAAAGCCTTTTTCACGACAATGGCTCAAGTTCTCCAAAACATCCATCCTCTTCTCTTCATAAACGCTGACGAGATGGGCTACCAGCAGAAACAAGACGCATTCAGACATTCTCTGATTGGATCAGTAAAGCTAAAGGACAGACCACTTCATTATCCAGTTGATCCTTCTGAAAGGCGATTCAGTGTGATGGGCAGTATCTCGTTGTTTGGGAAGTCACTGCCACTGTATGTCTCGCTGAAGAGTGAAGAAGATACAAGCATACTAGACCAATATGAATTTGATCTCGATCGTACAATCTTGTTTGATGACTCGAAGAAAGGCGGATTCAACAGCGACGTATTCTGTCGTTGGGCTGACCGAGTCCTCATCCCCTACGTTCAAGAGCAGCGACGGATCCTCAGGAATCCACACGCCCCAGCAATGCTGTTAGTCGACAACGCGAGCTTTCATCTCGGTGAGTCAGCGAGGAGTGCAATCGAACCTCACAACATCATCCTCCAGGGCCTTCCTCCCAGTGCGACTCACTATCTGCAGCCGTTGGACTGTCTCACCTTCGGATTGTTGAAGAGGGCGATGTCTATATCCCATATGTCGAAAGGAGTGGACAATCTTGGCGAAACAATGGAATCGATGCACACAGCATACACTTCAGCAAGTTCACCAGACAATGTCAGAGCAGCTTTTCGTCTGGCAGGATACTGTGTGGACCATACAACTCTACCAAGTAAAAGCATAATCGATGAAAAGCATGTCAGAGATATTTTGAACCATGTGTCTGTTGATTCGGCGGAGACGACGGAGAATATGTCCAATTTCACTCTCTCCACTCCAATCCCACATTCATCCCATTGATTCAGTCTCCACATCTCAGATTCTCCCAATCCAGACCTCTGTGTGTCTTCTTTCTCCACTTCAAATTTCACTTTCAGATTTTGTTTTGTTGATGCGAAGGTTGCGGTTTACGAATTCTGGGAGATTGGATTTTTCCGGCAAAATTTCCAATTTCCCAAAATTGTCCAACAACTGTAACGGTCATCGGATCTCTGCACAAGTATGTATTCTTCACCATTTCGAGTTCATTTTTATCTTGTTTCAGCTTTGTTTTCTCTAGTTTTGATCGAATTGTCACCTAATCTTTGCTCATTATTGTTTCATTTTTGACCTCACTTCCGTCTTCGTTTTCTCGTTGTTAATCGTTTTTAACCACTTCATTTATTCTCAGTTCGTTCAAACTTTTTCTCAAATTCAACACACTAATTTCCGTTAAGTGAAGATTCCGGACTTTTACCGAGATCTCACTTTCAACGGCTCACTTCATATCTCGGTATTTTTCTGGAAAATCCAACATTTCACATACTTTTTCGAATCATTTTTGTTGTTTTTAAGACATAAAACCGAGAACACAGACCTAATTTTCACTATTGGTGTCACATTTCACGTCATTTTCACGATCGTCAATTTCCCTCTCAGTTTCATACTTGCCCGTTTCGTTCATGCTTGCTTCGCTTTCTTTTACTCTGTTTTTGTGAAAAAAGTGATGAAAATTGCAACAAAATGATGTGCTAGTGAAGTGAGAACAGCCCACAAAATGGAAGTGATATGAGCAAAATGAAGAGGAATGATGAACTAATTCGAGGTGAAATGGGGAGCAAAAGTGATGAAATGAAAGGGACTACAATCGGTTTTGAAGTGACAAAAACGGTCAAAAGTTGAGAAGTGAAAACATGAAAAAGTGACTTTATGGGAGAACTATCCGACAAAATCTCCTCAAAATTTGAGCACACCTTACTCATACCGTGAGAAAGAAGGATTTGTAACGAAATTCAGATCAAAAAATCCATAGTGTCAAAATGTTGGTGCAAATGTGTCGTCACAAGTGTGATCGAAAAACCGACCCTCCAGAGCGAACTATAGGTGATGTACAACCAGAATTCTCAAAAAAGCGTCGCTTGAGTGCAATTGTGAAGTGGTTTGAAGGAAATCAATGAGAAATGAAAATTGACAAAAAATTGTGAAAACGATCGTGTGTCGAGGATCGTCAAAACCGAATGACGCGAATACCTGCCCACTATCGTTTTGACACCTACGGAGACCATCAGAGGGCGAAAAGTGACGTGTAGGAGAAGAGCGAGACGTCACTTTCTCCTCCTTAAAAATTTTGTCATTTTCAAAATATGTTGTGGGGTCGGATCAAACTTTTTTTTCAAAAGTGCTTTTTTCCTAAAATTTCACCTATCAACATCAATTTCGTAATTTTAGAACGTGTTTGAACACAATTTGAGACATAAAGGTGTTCATAGTGGCGAAATCTGAACATCGACTTTTTCGTCACTTTTTGGACCTAAGTTCGGTACACAGTTCGACGAATTCCCAACCGATTTTGATCAGGATTGTCTTGATCGATGACCTACAGTGTCCCCAAGATTTTAGAATTTTTTGCAGAATTTTTCGAAATGGTTCTCACATTGGATTCGACTGATTTGTGGTCAAAAAGGGAAAAACACCAAAAAAGTGCCAACATTTTTTCGAATGTTGCCAAAATTTGCTTCAAAATTGACACTTTTCACGAGGTCAAAATATTGGACATATTTTTAGAATTTAGGCTAAATATTGATGTCATCAAAATGTCATAAATTCCTTTTAATACAAGATACGAAATTGGTCAATCGGACTTGACTTTTAGTTTTGATTTCAATGACAATTTCAGATTGGTTCTCCAGTCTTCTTCTATACTACTCACCTCATCCATTCTCAGCGTCATCCCGTCTAGAACATCTGTTCAGCCAAGAATTGAAGAAGGAGATGCAGACAGCCGTTGTCAGGGAAGCCACCACCGGAGAAGTTCTGTGGTGGAACAAGACGTTTATGATACCGAAGAAGGACGGAACGTACCGCAAAATTCTCGATTGTTCACAACTAAACGAGGAAATCAAAGATCGGAGTTTTCGCTTCGAGGACTTCTCAACGCTGAGACAGATGATACAAGCAAACGACTTTGCCACTGTGATCGACATCAAACAAGCCTTTCATCACGTGGATATTCAGCCGGAATTTCAACGCTTCCTGGGTTTCAGATTTCAGAACAGGGATTATCTCTATCAGACGATGCCTTTCGGAGTCAAGCATGCCCCGCGCGTGTTCACCAAAAACCTCCGTCCAGCAATAGTCCACATCCGTCAACAGTGGAACCTGCGCGTTTTGGCATACATGGACGACATCATCCTTCTCCACCAGAACCCCACACACCTCAGTGCAGTCACGTTGGAAGTGTTGCAGTTCTTGAAGGACTTGGGTTGGTTGGTGGCAGAGGACAAGTTGATAATGAAACCAACCCAACAGCTAGACTACCTGGGATGGAGTCTCGACTTGAAGGAGAGCACCTTCAGAACACCACCAGCAAAACAATCAGCGTATTTCAAAGCTACTTCAAAAACTGTGTCCCTGTCACTCAGACGGAAGAAGGTGACAAACAGATCGCTCGCCAAACTAATCGGGAAACTGAATTCACTTCACCAGCAACACAATCAGGCATCTCTATATCTGGGGGCGTTGAACCGAATACTTCAGACAGGCCTGAGACTGACGGGATGGAACGGATCCTGTCGTCTGAACCCGTCAGTCCTGGGAGATCTTTCATTCTGGACCTCAGCACTCAAGAGGAACAATCCACAACAGATAGCGTTGCCAGCGCCTCAAGCTTGCCTGACAACAGACGCCTCAGGGAAGGGATGGGGAGCAGTACTCGAGTGGAAAGGTCACTCTGTCCCACTGTTCGGTCGATGGTCAACCAAGACTCTCCCACACTCAATCAACGTGAAGGAGACAACGGCGGTGGAGCGAGCGGTCAAGATGTCAAGACACATCCTGAAGAGAGAGAACATATCCAATCTGAAAGTGGGAACAGACAATACAACAACAAAGTTCAACTTGCAGAAGTGGAAGGCAGGAAGGAACCTCCTCTCGCCGACAACAGCAGTTTGGTCGCGTTGCGCGAAGACAGGAATATCGATAGTGGAGGTGGAACACGTAAAAGGAGTGAACAACGTCGTGGCAGACTCTCTCAGTCGCCTCCACCAGTTGGGAGAGTACCAGATCCTCCCAGCGATCTTCCATCAGCTAGTCTCCGAGCTGGAATGGAGACCAGAAGTGGACGCATTTGCGTCCCGAGAGACCCGCCTTCTCGAAGAGTACTGGTCGCTCAACAGCGAGCCAGAAGCGACAGCGACAGACGCACTGGTTCAGGACTGGGAGGGAAAGAAACTGTGGATCCACCCTCCCATCCGACTCATCGGCAAGGTCCTCCGGAAGCTGCAACACTCATCATGCCAAGCGGTGCTCGTTGTTCCCAGTTGGGAAGGCCAGTCCTGGACACACCTGTTCCACCAGCTGTGCCCGACTCGCCGAACGCTCGGATCGTACGAGACGATAATGAGGATGACAAGTCAAAGCTTGTCTCGGGAAGACTCAGAGGAAGGAAGACAAAGACTCCCACCAGGACTGGTGGGAGTCGGTTTCCATCAGATCAGAACGAAGCTGGAGAACACTTCTTCAGTCAGCTCAGAGGTGTAGCCAAGATAGACGAGAAGGCAGCAGACAGATTCCTTCCACAATCTCGTGATGCGCGAAGAAAGTGGAGGAGAGCCTTCACACTTCTTGATGAGTTCGCCGATGAAAGAAAAATTGCGGACGAAGAACTAGTTCACGGTGAAGGTGTCGAAGCCCACTTGTTGAACTTTACAAATTGGTTGTTCGACAAGTTCGGCGAGAAAAAGTCGACAATGGATATCGCAACTACTGTACGCTCCACACTGTGTCTCCTCAACCCAAAGACTATTCGCGAAGACTCTCCCACATGGAAGAAATGTCAGAAGGAAATCAACAAGAGGACCACAGCTCCACCGAAAAGGAAATATGATATCATGTGGAACATAGAGCTGCTATTCAAATGGGCTGGTGAGAGTAGATGGCATTCAGTGATCGACTTTACTAAACAACAACGAAGAACGCTTGCATTGGTCATGGTCTTCACCTGTTTGAGACAGGCCGAACTTCAGAGACTCACGTGGGATGCGGTGACATGGAAACTGGATGTTGAGCCACCGAGAGCCGAGCTTCTCGTGTCTGTGAAACAGAACATTCTCAGCAAGGTTCACCGAACTGTGACTTCAATTAGTCAGACTTCGATCTCCCCGTTCCATGCCTTCAGAGATCATCAGAAACGGGTGCTCGCCCTCTTCAATGCGAAGCAGGAGGACCAGGCACTAACACTCCCACCTTCAATGCCAGTCTGGGTTGAGGCAACTACCCTCCAAGGACTGTCAATTCAACGCATTCGTGAAGAAACGAAAACAATCTTACAGGAACTAGGACTCCCTTCGATCTATGGGGGTTACACGATCAAGCATGCAATGATTTCGTATCTGAGATCTGTTCAGGAGATGGACTGGGCGGACATCAACGCTTTGGTTGGGTGGAATATCAATTCGACCGCCGCACAGACGTGGTACAATATCCGAGTCGCAGACAGAGCAGACATTCAGACTCGGATAGCGGACCAACTGAATCTGCCGAACCCGGACGACACGGTAGGACTTGGCACACAAAACAGGCAACCTCCAACTTGCGATCCTCATGCTGAGCGAGAGCCCTGTGTGGATAACAGGCTCATCGCTTCAGCTGGAGCCTGTATTACCACATAGTGCTCTCGCTCAGAGTAGCCATCAGTTACTCTGGCGTCGGTTCCTACCCAACCATTGCCACTCATCGTCTACTGTCTTATTTTCCTCACATCCCATCTTTCTCGTTTTCTTGAATCATCCAATCAGTTTCAGTCTTCATTTCTTCTGATTCCTTGAACTGTTCGCCTTCTTCTTAATTTCTCGCTCTAGCCAGGCAATGCCTCCTCCAGTCTGGTATCCTCGGATCCACTGGAGCTGCCTTGAACTTCCTCCGCGAGAGCACTCAGTGGTACCTCCTTCAAGTGAGAACATCCTTGCAGCAGATACTATCAGTGTTTAGCCTAGGAGTCAACGCTCTAACCAAATGAGACCATCTCCTGAACGAAGGAGACTCTCTTAACATAATTCGATTCATTCGTTTTCTTCCTTCTCGGTGTGTATCCACCGACCCCTTAATACATGTCACACTCATGCTGAGCGAGAGCACTGTGTGGTAATACAGGAGTGCTTCCGAAGATGGAAGGAGTGTGCGAAGAGCTGCAAGAATTGGTTCGTCAGTGTCTGACAATCAACGCATCGGACAGGCCAGACTTTGACAGTATTCTTTCGTCGCTGTCGTTGATTGGATGTGAGAACGCGATGGCTGGAGGACAAGTTGAGAACGCTCAGAAGAGGAACGAAGCCTCGATTCGCAAGCATCTTCTTGTTCTGAACTGATCAGGACACTCGCAATCACACCCACGATCTCCCTCACCGCCACAATCACCAGATCACACCACCACACCACCGAAATGCATCACGTCACCGACTTCACTCCAGTTCTAGTGAACTTCACAGACACGACCATGACACATCCCCAACAACTATGTCAAAACCACAGTTTGATGAGCAGAACTGATCGGATTCGGCTGAGATGGATTCGCTATGGATCTCTTCTCTTGGCGAATGAAAGTCAGAAGACGTCAGCTCTGTTTTCTATCCGCCTTTCTAAATGTATTCATCCCTGATTCTCGAATAGTTCCAACACCTTTTCATTCACTCACAACAGTTCTGGATCTTGATTTCTCTGGAGGGACCACGCCGCATTTAGGAGCGACAGTTGGACACGTCACTCCCCACATGGCGGGTTGTGATGTGCGAAGTGTGCTCCGTCTTGTTTTCACGTTGTGGCATGGCGACTCCCCTCTTCATTGGACTGATTGAGACATTCAGGGCTTCATCAGACTTTCGTTGATTTGTTGTTGATTTGTTGTTGATTTGCGTGAGCACTCTTGATTGTTTTTGTCCGTTTTCTGGTTTTGAACTCTTCGACGCACAAACGACTCACCACAAGCTGGGATTAGTTGATACACTTTGGAGTCATATCGTCACCTCACCATCATTTCATCATCTCGCCATTTCTTATATCACCCTCAATTTCGCACTTCATCACTCTCTATGCGGCTGTTATCGTTTGTTAACGATTCAAAACTCTGATTCAAGATGTGGGAGATTTTTGTTGGTGATTTGGGAGATTATCTGTGGAAATATCCACTCCCAGTAAAAACAATGGGTCTTGATCAACCACCTTCAAAAGTGGTGCGAAGCATCACCATTCTTTCGCCTCTTCATAATCACACTGATTGTCCATTTCCATCATCTCCCCATAACCTCAGGAACAATCATTCCCTGATAACGAAGAAACACCAGATTCTGAGTCGTGATCGGCCCTTTCTACAGATATCGTCAAGAAAACGGAGAGTTTTGTAGTCTCGAATTTGTTCTTCAAATCACTTCATGCATGTCTTACTCGACAATTTGTACAATATAACAAGGGTCATTCATTGTATGTGGAGATTTGGGAGAATAATTTTGAAATGACTCACCCGTCACCAAATCGCACAGACGCAGAAACTCTCCATAAAAATCAACTTTTTTCGTCTATCATCCCGAAATACATCATTTGTGAAGTTTTTTCATTTTCAAAAAACATTAAAGTTGTCTCGATCAACACAGAAATCTCACATTTTTTCCATTTTTCTCTTTAATGGATGATTTATTTCCATTGTCTCACATAGAGACCTCTTTTTTTGTTGTTTTATATCCTTTCTCTGTCTTTGAATTTGTTTTGTAACAAAAAGTGTGCAAAAATGTGCTGATCTTAAAAAGGCTATTTCTAGCTCTATCAGGCTTGAAATCCAAAAATTCACCTTTCTTCTGTGTACTGAACAGCTAAATGGCAATTAGGCCAATTTTAGCTTTTTGTGACGGACCATACTGTGATGGCACAATTGAAAATTATTCTCCCATTTGATGGAGTGGACATCCTAAAGAAAAACTCTCATTTCCACTTCACCAAACATGAAAAATAGATATTTAGTTTTGTTCTTATGTTGAATTTTTTAAACATGATTAATTCGGTGAAATCCTCTGTAACATTCTCAATACTTCATTTGGATGAAGTGGAAATCATCAACGAAAATCTCCCATGTAGTGTCACCACTGAACAAAAGTGATGTCTGTGTCAGTGTTTTGAGATCCAACCATCACCTGCTATTTAACCGCTCATGTTCACATTTCTGATCATATTCCACTTCAACGAAAAATTCTGAAGTGATGAATAGACAGGGACAAGAATGTGATCATTTTGATCATACTAAAATAGATCATCAACCACGGGCATAAGTTTTCGGTCATCCATGCCTGCAATTCTGAACCGTTGATTTTTCCCAATTGTGTCTAAACACTTCACACAAAAGAAAGACAACAATTTTTCAAAGATAAAACAAAAAAGAGTGTGTGAAGTGGAAGTAAAGATGTTTGACTAATGTGTCTCCAAAGGCACTTCTGGTCGTGGCGATCACGATCCATATCCTCTTCCAAGGAGAGGAGATATGACCATTGGAGTATTATCCTCCATTGAGAATGGTCCATTTCCATTCCTTCTCACATATCCAGATATTGCTTGATGTGTCTCCTTTAGCTGTTTTTTAGAATAAGTGTTTGACATGAAAGGAAATTCAACTCACTATCTGAACTTGTCTGGATGAAAGAACGTGAAGAACGAGCAACCCGAGAGAGACAGAATTCAGTCGAGGGATTAAAACTGCAAGCGCGTACTGAGAAAGGAATAAAGTTCAATCATGATGGATTCACTTCTTTGGAGTGTTAGGTATTGTCGGTTTAGACGCCCACCACCAAAACTTCCTTGTCGGTCTGCGAATGATGAAAATGAATGATGGGGCGATGGATAGGATCTCGCTCACATACACACTTTGGCTTGACAGACAGGCAAACAGGGCGTATCAAAGTGACATAACTTTTTTGGCATACATTCGGTATGTATGTCAAGTTTCGGTATATATGTCAAGCCCCTCTGACGCAACATCACTATCAGATTTTACAACACCCATATATGCAAAATGAAGAACGGGCATCAATACATACCATCACGGGGAGAAGAGTCGGCATGATATCTTGGTGGAATGTTATCGATCATTCGGATCCCGTTTTGTGTCTTTCAAAATCATGTGCTCAATCTGCTTTTTATGAGGATATATTGTTATGAATCATGTTCAGCGGTGCTATAATGTGAGAATATTGAGAAATTGAAACGAAGTTGTTGATAATTGGAGAAAAAAGGGACGATCTGTGACTTTGGAGGATCAAGGTGCTGATGCACTATTTCGAGTAGAGACAGCTTCATATCGTTATAAATAGTTCAGATAGTTGGACTATTTCGGAATATCGATCATACATCGTATGTGTGTGACACACCAGAATTCAAGTTGATCTCATCTCATTTTTCTCACTTAATTGGCATTCATCTGCTTTCTATCACATCCCCACTATAAAATGTATTGTGAAACGATGAATAAGTATGAAATTTGATCGAATCGGCACTAATATAGGGACATAAACTCATTTTTGTTTTGACATACATACCGAATCCATGCCACTTTTTTACAGTGGTGACACTACATGGGAGATTTTCGTTGATGATTTCCACTTCATCCAAATGAAGTATTGAGAATGTTACAGAGGATTTCACCGAATTAATCATGTTTAAAAAATTCAACATAAGAACAAAACTAAATATCTATTTTTCATGTTTGGTGAAGTGGAAATGAGAGTTTTTCTTTAGGATGTCCACTCCATCAAATGGGAGAATAATTTTCAATTGTGCCATCACAGTATGGTCCGTCACAAAAAGCTAAAATTGGCCTAATTGCCATTTAGCTGTTCAGTACACAGAAGAAAGGTGAATTTTTGGATTTCAAGCCTGATAGAGCTAGAAATAGCCTTTTTAAGATCAGCACATTTTTGCACACTTTTTGTTACAAAACAAATTCAAAGACAGAGAAAGGATATAAAACAACAAAAAAAGAGGTCTCTATGTGAGACAATGGAAATAAATCATCCATTAAAGAGAAAAATGGAAAAAATGTGAGATTTCTGTGTTGATCGAGACAACTTTAATGTTTTTTGAAAATGAAAAAACTTCACAAATGATGTATTTCGGGATGATAGACGAAAAAAGTTGATTTTTATGGAGAGTTTCTGCGTCTGTGCGATTTGGTGACGGGTGAGTCATTTCAAAATTATTCTCCCAAATCTCCACATACAATGAATGACCCTTGTTATATTGTACAAATTGTCGAGTAAGACATGCATGAAGTGATTTGAAGAACAAATTCGAGACTACAAAACTCTCCGTTTTCTTGACGATATCTGTAGAAAAGGGCCGATCACGACTCAGAATCTGGTGTTTCTTCGTTATCAGGGAATGATTGTTCCTGAGGTTATGGGGAGATGATGGAAATGGACAATCAGTGTGATTATGAAGAGGCGAAAGAATGGTGATGCTTCGCACCACTTTTGAAGGTGGTTGATCAAGACCCATTGTTTTTACTGGGAGTGGATATTTCCACAGATAATCTCCCAAATCACCAACAAAAATCTCCCACATCTTGAATCAGAGTTTTGAATCGTTAACAAACGATAACAGCCGCATAGAGAGTGATGAAGTGCGAAATTGAGGGTGATATAAGAAATGGCGAGATGATGAAATGATGGTGAGGTGACGATATGACTCCAAAGTGTATCAACTAATCCCAGCTTGTGGTGAGTCGTTTGTGCGTCGAAGAGTTCAAAACCAGAAAACGGACAAAAACAATCAAGAGTGCTCACGCAAATCAACAACAAATCAACAACAAATCAACGAAAGTCTGATGAAGCCCTGAATGTCTCAATCAGTCCAATGAAGAGGGGAGTCGCCATGCCACAACGTGAAAACAAGACGGAGCACACTTCGCACATCACAACCCGCCATGTGGGGAGTGACGTGTCCAACTGTCGCTCCTAAATGCGGCGTGGTCCCTCCAGAGAAATCAAGATCCAGAACTGTTGTGAGTGAATGAAAAGGTGTTGGAACTATTCGAGAATCAGGGATGAATACATTTAGAAAGGCGGATAGAAAACAGAGCTGACGTCTTCTGACTTTCATTCGCCAAGAGAAGAGATCCACAGCGAATCCATCTCAGCCGAATCCGATCAGCTCTGCTCATCAAACTGTGGTTTTGACATAGTTGTTGTCGATGTGACAAGGTCGTGTCTGTGAAGTTCACTAGAACTGGAGTGAAGTCGGTGACGTGACGTATTTCGGGGGTGTGGATGTGTGATCTGGTGATTGTGGTGGTGAGGGAGATCGTGGATGTGATTGCGAGTGACGTGATCAGTTCACAACCAGAAGATGCTTGGGAATCGAGGCTTCGTTCCTCTTCTGAGCGTTCTCACATCCAATCAACGACAGCGACAAAAGGATACTGTCAAAGTCTGGCCTGTCCGACGTGTTGATTCTCAGACACTGACCAACCAATTCTTGCAGCTCGTCGCACACTCCGTCCATCTTCGGAAGCACTCCTGTTCCAAGCGCGCGATGAGCATTCAGCGCATCAATCTCCCCAAACGGAACTTGACCCGTGTCGATCTCGGCTAACAGAAGACCCAAACTAAAAACTGATGCTGCCACAACATCAATCTCGCTCTTGTCTTTCCGATCCGTTTCTGGCGCTTGCCATCGCTGTTCTTCTTGCTGCTGCTTCAGCTCGTTCTCTCCTGTCACTGTCCCGACTTCCTTTCCCACCACAGATTGTCCATGCTTCAGGTCCAACCGAATCTCTCCTTGTCCGTTCAGAAGAACAACATGTGGCGACAGACGAGTGAACAGCGGTGAGGTCGGCTCTGCCATCAACAGGCTCTTCATCCTCTTCACCAACTCAACCATCATCGCGCCCTTCTCCATTCCCGGCTGCTTGCACTTCCCATGCAGATGCTCGTACAGACTCACATACTTCGACACTGTCCTCGTCTCCTCTCCTCCTCCATTCACCACCACCATCTTACCATTCCCCGAAAACTCATCCGCGTCTTCGGGGAGCTGTCCTTCTTTCACTTCTGTCGAATGGTTCTCTCCTCCGTGCTTCACGTTGTTTCCATCTTCGAAAACGAACGCTGTTGTCCCGAGTGTGTTCTCTGCGAAGAAGTCTTCCTTCACAATCTCAATTTCAGCCACTTCTTGATTCGCAACCAGATACTCCGCTTCCTTCGCTTTCGAGTTCCGACGACAACACCAGATCACCACAATCACCAAAAGCAGAAGAACCAGAAGGCCAACCACTCCACAGATCACAGGGACCAGCCATTTCATCACTGTCGCTGTGTACGACTTGTGTTCGTCTCTTAGACTGTTCTGAAACTTGAAGTCTCCTGTCCGAACCCCATTTCCATAAATAAGACACCCACGAAGCTCAGAGTCCATGTTCAGTGTCTTGTTCAGCTCAGCTCGAGACAATTTCAGCGTGATTTCAGATTCGGTGAACGAGATCGTGTTCGACGGTGTCAGAGCCACAACAAACGGAGACTTGTTCTGATTCGCTTCCGACTTCTCAAACACTTCCAAGAACAGAGAGCAAGGAATCAGCAGAGATCCAACCAGTGTCGCCGAGATCGACTTGTCTTTGTTCAGAATCGATGACGACTTCTTTTCGTCAAATGTCAGATTGAAGAGAGGAGAGCGCACGGGAATCGACTTCTTCGTCACTTCGCAATCTTCCGTCCAAATCCAAAGCGACGGCGTTTCAAACCCATCTCCTCCACTCACACTCCCAATCTCCACTGATCCATTCACACATCGCACATTTCGGCGAGTCGAAGGGAATGATGTCTGATTCCCGTCGTTGCTGTGGAAGGTATTCGAATCCAGCGTCAATGAACTGTCTGTGATCGACAGCGCTCCATTTCCGAAACCAGAGAACCGGCTCCATTCAATCCTTGTTGGCGTCGACAAGATCGTCACAAATCCAGACGACCACGAGCAGAGATCGTCTTCATTCGACGACCACGAGGGAAGAGAACTGTCGAACATGCAGCCTGTCATTTCAAGAGACGTTCCATCTGAGATCGAGATCAGTTCGGACACTCCCGAGTTCTTCGACGTCACTTTGTCAAATGTCGCTTCTCGCAATTTTTTCAGCACGAACGGTGTCGTCGAGAAGGAGAGCGACGTCATTTTGATGTCCGAAAGTGTCGCCATTCCTCCTTCACATTCCACAATCCGCGGCAGCTTCGACGTCGTCTCCGAGAATCGGATCAGTTGGAGCGACAGTTGGGACGACGTCGATTTGAAGAGCGAGAGTTCGGACGAGCCAATCACTTTCAGTTCCACGTTGCTCACATTCAGGTGCCCACTCGTCACACTGAACGCAGGTTCTCTTCGGTCTTCGTTCTCAATCTCAAAGTGAAGACTCTCAAAGTGAACTGTGTCCCCTCCAGCTTCACTGAAACTCCCTCCACCACTCATTCGAACAATCGACATCAGCGGACTCCCTTTGAACAGCGTCCCATTCGAAACATCAACCAGCGATGTGATCCTTCCGAACTCTTTCACGTTGATTTGCGTCGTCTCCATTTCCGCTGCTCGAACCAATGTCTGTGTGATCGACTTGCACCACGCTGAGAAGTACCCACACCGAGCATGAACAATTCCTTCTTCTGAGAACCCAATCGCCCCACTTCCTTTCTTCAAATAGAAAACCAGCGACGACGAAAACGATTCCGACTTGTCCACACTCCACAGCCAGTCCTCGTCCACTCCAACTCCATACGACCCATCAAACCGAGAATCCGAGTAATCCAGCCACGACGACAAGTCGTTTCCTTCCACCCAGATGAACCGAGGAGACACGTTCGTTTCACTGCTCACTGAGTATTTCACGTTCTGAAGTCTGAACGATGGGATGGGTGACAATTTCGGGATTGAAGTCAACGAAACGAAGATACCATCTCCAGACCCATCCAACGCCGACACTGACTTCATCCAGATGTCGTCCACCACAAGTTCCATACTCGTCGTCAGAACACTTTCCAACACTCCCCCATTTCCCACTTTTCGGCTGATCGACGTGAAGTTCGTCTTCAACAGTGTCAGAGTTCCGCAAGAATGGCTGATCAGAGCTGAAGAGGTGAGTGTGAATGACGTGAACGAACATTCCGAGATCATTCCTGATCCTCCATTCACTTCGAACAACGATCGACTTTGCGGTTTGGAGTTGCTCACAAAGTCGAGTTTCGACACCTTCAGTTCTGATTCCGAAATCACAAATCCACCATCCAATCCAACTGAAACTCGAGCGGAATCACCAATTGCGGAGAGGGTGAGGTCGTGAGTGCCGATTGAGATGGGCGAGGAGAGGGAGGATTCGGAGTGGATGACGAGTGAGTGGGTTCCAACTCCGTCGAGATGCGAGTGAGCCAAGTCCAGTCCAACACATCTCCGAATAGTCAGACCACAACCAGACACGTCTTGACCTCCTGCTCCAACTGAGATAGAGTTGTTGTTGTATTCTGCGAGGAAAGCGAGTAGACTCACTGAACCATAATCAGATTCCAGCTTCTCCGAAAGATCTGTTCCCCAAAGAAGAGAATCGTGTGTTGGTGTGGAGAGAGAAGTGATCGTTGTTTGCCAGTTCGTTTCGGCGATCAGAGAGGAGAGCAAGTGGCCTTCCACAAACACCCAACTTCCCTTTTCCGACGATCCACACGAACATGAACTGTCAAAAGTCGATCGAACGATCAGATTGGAGGATGGAACAGCTGCAGCAGAAGAAACGAAGATCACTCCTCCCTTTCCACCCGACGAACACGACGAGAACGAGCCTCCTTCAATCAAGAGACTGTCTGTGGCTGAGGTCAGTGCTGAGTGCACCACACTTCCATCACCTGTCACTTTCGAGACATTTCCGAGTGGGCATCTGGTCATTTCGACATGTCCTCCGTTTTGTTCGATCACACTCGACGATTCCAGCTCAAAGAGATGATCGAAGAGCATGTTTGTGTCTGTCAAAACGAGAGACCCAGATGTCACAGAGAAGAGATGTGCTGCTGAGCGTGTTGTGACAGCGGTGTTCTGAATGTCGACAGATGTGAGAGAGAGCGAGCCAGCTGCAACAAGGAAGATCGGTTTTGTGATGGCGGCAGGAAGTGAAACGACGAGTGAGGTCAAAGTCAGTGAAGTTGAAGCTGGAACTTTGAACTGAGCAACGCCAGTCAGAGTCAGTTTGGTGGGCGAACCCGATGACGAGGATGAGATTTCAGAGCCAGTTGATTTGGCGTTGATCACCCCTGAGAGTTCGATATCTGAGTGAAGAATGATGTTCTGGTTCTGCTCAGTCAGTTTATCGTGAGCGGCGAGGAGAGACGAGCAAGGAAGGTGTTCGGTTCCACAGTTCGGATGATCCCAGAAATCGTTGCTGATGTGAATAGCACCTGTCGAGTGTCCAAATATCAAATATGCAACCGGTCCACTCAGAGACGAGTCTTCTTTGTTTTCAAACCAATTCTCCACTATCGTGCTGGGTGTAAACGACGATACGTCGAATCCAACAAATGATTTCCAATCCGAACAAGCTGCTGACTCCAGTGACGTCCCTTCAATGAAGATTTCGTGTTTGCCAGACGATGTGGGTTGCGCGACAGTAACATCATTCAAGTGCAGGTTGTTCGATGTGAACGCATCGGTTCGAGTGATGAACAGACTCCGACCCTTCCCAGACGAGCCACAACTGCTTCCATTCAGATTCACTCTGTCCAGCCAAAGACATCCAGACGAAGAAAAGTGAAGAACTGCTCCTGATCCAGAATTCTCCATCGACTCAAAGTCAACATCGCAAACACTCAACGATCCACTTCCAGAAACGGAAATCAAACTGTTCGATGACGAGAGTGTGATTGGTGGGATCGTCGTCGAGGTCAGACTCGCTGATCCACCCGAGATCGACAAAAGTGGTTTCGTGCGAGATGAGGCAGGATGAGTGATTGTGCACGATTCTTCAACAATCAGCGACCCAGACTCCGTCGAGAAGAGTGGAGCGGTTGAAGACACAAGATTCATCTTTGTCCCACCAATCGTCAGACTCCCTCCACACACTCTGCCAAACGAGATCCCAAGTTCAGTCAACCCATCTCCAATCTCACACAAAGACAGAATCATCCATCCTTCTTCAATCAACATCACTGAACTTGTTCGACCTTCCTTCAGCGTCCCAAACTCCATCGAGATTCCAGACAGTGTCAGTTTCGATGGATTGCTTTTCAAAATCATCAGCTGTCCTTCTCCCTCAATCCAAAGAGAGCCACCACTCGACTGAGTCAGAGTCCATTCCGTCATCGTCGACACCAGCTCACTCGACAATACTGATTTCGTGTCCAGATTCATCAACTTCTGTTCGCCCTTCAGTTTGCTCTGAGATTCCACAATCGATGAGCAAGGAAGCTGAGTGGTTCCACAGTTCGGATGATCTTGTCCAGCGGTGTTGATGTGCACTGTTCCACTTGTGTGTGGATGCCACAAATACAGAAGACTCCACTCATCCAATCCGTCTTTTCCGAAGAAGCGATTCTTGTCAATCTCCGAGAAGAGAGAGTCCGCAGTTGGGGAAAGTGTGGCGTTGAAAGGAAGAATGGTCTCGTTGATGGCTGTTTCGCTGAGATCAGCTGAGTTCACAAAAATGTGCGAACCGGTCCCGTTCGACCAGATTCCACTGAAGACGTTCACTGAGTTTGTCGAGAATGTGGCGCTTGTGTGGAGGAGGATCGCCGATCCCTCGCTCGCATGTGTGAATTCCACGTTTTTGATCGTCGATGTCGTCAACTGCAATGTTCCTTCACCCAACACTTCCATCAGCACTGTCACAGAAGGAGGGATCAGTGTCTTTGTGTCTGTCCCGATCTCACACGACGAGAGATGCAGCGTGCCCTTCGATGCCACGAAGAGCGGAGAAGACGAGCAAGAGGAATCGATTTCCATTTGAAGCGAGGACAACAACAGAACGGCAGAAGATGCACTGATTTTGAATTGGGACTCTTCCTTCAGGGTGATAGAGGATGGACTGGTCGGCGATTCAATTGTGAACGACGACGATGCTTCAAACAATCTTGACATTTCGCATCGGCGAGAGAGAGTGATTGTGGAGATCGAAAACTTCGACGACGACGCAACACCAGAATCGAAACTGGAACAGCCGACTCTCGACGACCCGCAGTTCGGATGTGGGCTGGAGTGAGCAGAATCACTCACAAAAACTGTTCCTGAAGGTACAGTCCCCAGAAACAGAAGAAGAGACAGCTCAAACAGTTCGTTGGTTGAAACAAGAGAACGATCCTGGCCATAAAACCACCCTGCTTCTGTGCTCGCGTCGAAACTCCCACTCCAAAGATCTTCTGTGATCGCAGTGCTCAGCCCTGATGTCTTCACTCGAACCAGCGTTCCTTTGATCTCTGACGAGCACGAGCATCTCGTGAACGTCGTCCCCACAACTGAAATCGTTCCGTCCGTGTTTCCAACCACAAGTGGGTCTGATCGTGTTTGGAAGTCTGAGAAGGAGACAGAGGAGAGAGTGAAAGCAGCCGACGGAACAACACCGCCAGACGGAGGGACCAGCTGGACGAGTGGATGAGCCAGTCGCGCTGTTCCGCTCGTCGTCGTGTTGAATGTGCACAATTCAATCGAAATCGGCCTTCCGTTCGATTTGATCAGTGGTTGCGAGTATTCTGCCTCCAACGAGCACACAATCCCGAGATCGCTCAACTTCAGACTGTCTCCACTCGACTCCACACAGAACAGCCCACACTTCGCGATCGGCCGGAGGTCCAGTCCAGACACGGACAGTTTGGCGTTCCCTTTGATTGTGAAGAGCGACGAGGCAGTCGTGCTTGGCACAATCTCCACAATCGTCCGAAGAACTTCTGCTTGAGTGGGAGTTTTAGCTTTCGTTCCGACCACAGACACATCCTGATCGTTCACAATAATTGCTGTTTCGTTGTACGTCATGTTGTAAATGAATTGGATCGATTGCGGGAAAAGCTCGCCTGTTGAATACTTCTTCGTCAAGTGCTTGATTCCAAAGCCGAGTGTTGCACAGAATGTCGATGTCCATTTGCAGCTCTCAGTGTCTTCTCCACTCTTTCCCGTCATCAGCTCATCCACTGATCCGTTCACTGACACTACGGGTGATGGGATGAGAAGACCAATCTCGGCTGATTCGGATGGCAAGCGTCCTTCAATCGCCACGTGATCGTCCAAGCTGAACGATCCTCCTCCGAACGACTTCAGACTTCCTGTCGGGACTGACTCAAAGAGCGACGATGTGATGAACAGGTCATTTCCAGATCCGGCCAGATTGTCTTCGAAGCGAGCGTGATTTGTTGGCGAGTCGTTGAAGCGGATGGGAGTCGCGTGAGACGATGTTCCTGTCACAAACAGCACTCCTCCCTTTCCTGTCGGATTGGATGGATCAACACTGTCTCCAATCGCCACACAATTCTTGAATGACGAAGCAAATGTCGACGTCTTCTCGTGTTTCACAAGAATCGAGTTTGTCCCAGCAAGCTCAATCCACGCCACTCCGCCGTTTGGCGCTTTGCAGTTTGAGAATGACGAACTTCGGCAAGTGAACGTGCTGCGCGAAAGATGAAGAACTGCCCGGTCCACTGTCGACGTCACGTTTGCGATCGAAGACCCCAAAACTGAACAGCTGTCGACGAACATTCGATCATCGAGTGACCAGTGATGGTCAGACCCGATGGAATGCTGAATGTGATAGATTCGATGATGAGAGTCCCTCCACTGCACTGAATCAGAGGGAAGTTCTGGACACTTTCAGTGATAGAAATTGTGAACAGTTGGAAGTGAAGCAGTTTCGCATCTACAGCAAGTATGATCGGGACAGTAGTGAATGTTTGTGAAATGAGCAGAGCAGTCTGTCGGGTGAAGAATGACCCAGCTTCTCCCACAAAGACGAGAGTGTCGTCATAAACCTTTGGAGAGAGCATGACTGGAACTCGATGTTCTTTCGAACAATTCGAATCGGCTCCAGGATCTGAGATGTTGACACTCTGAGTCTAACTGCTGTCTGTGATTCCATCAGAGCGTCGATTTCGACTTGAAATCCTTTGAACCAGGAGAGCGGAACTCCCTGCTCAAATCGGACAGCCAGTGGATGATCGATCCCGTATCCTGAGAAATACCTCAGTGGACACGCGATGTTGGTTGTGATCGAAGCGTTTGCGAGGCAATGTGGCAGGTCGCTCAGAGAACGCGAGCTTTCGAGTGTTGAAATTGTGGATGGGATGAAATTGGAGTACGCGACGTCATTTCCGAAGTGCATGAGAGTTTTTTTCGCCTTGTTGAAAGAGAAGATCACATCGCTGAAGACAACAGAGCTGGTTGTGGCTGACGCAGTCAGGTCAAGACATCCTGCTCGGCCAGAGGACGAACATTTGGTGAGATCAGCCCTATTCAATATGAGCGTGCCGGACGATGAGAAATCAATGCAACTTCCTCCACTCCCTGCGAGGACGAGAGACTTCAACGAACCACGTTGCACGGAAGGTGACACTGGCGGAGTCGGTGATGCTCACTGCCGCATCCTCGTTGAGAGAAATCAGGTTGAACCAACAGTTGATCACATTCGACGTTCCTGCCGAGAAGACGAGGAGGGGAGCAGCGTGTTCTTCGATTGACTCCACTCGAACTTGACCCAAGAAACTCCGACTGGACTTGACGGTGAAGAGAGTCGCTGATGGACTGGATGGTTTGAGAGCGAGCGAGACGAGCGACACATTTCCACTTCCCGCACTTTCGATTCCGGTTGTCGTGATTGTTGTGAATGTCGACGAGTTCACGAGGAAGCCAAGTCCTCGAAACTCCACTGCTTTTGTGATGGCTGCCTCGCTCATCTCAAACTCCCTCTTCCCACATGGATCAGCGATGTCCCTGTTCCTGTCTTGCTCATCGCTGTCGAGATGCTTCCACATGCACTTCCCTCCAAACATGTTCCTGACTTCCCTTCCTCCACAAACAGGATCGCTGAGTGAGTCGATGCTTGTGGTGTCGGAAGGAGACATTCTCACTTGAGTGATTCCCATTCTGAGCATCAGTCCGATAATACCCAAGTTTTGGTGATTCTGATGTTGATGTGCATCCAAAAACTGTATTTGAATTTATCCCGCTTGGGCCGCTGTCAAAGCGTAGATATCGTTTCCTCGATAGTGGGTGAGGACAGTTGGATTGGCTTCATATGTTTGCTTTGCCACATTTTGGTCGAAATGACAATCAATCATCCATAACGTATGGAGAAAAGTGGATCTGATCGCTCCACCCATCTCCTTCGCCTCGTTCTTCCTGAAAATGCAACTCGCAAGTTGATGATATCGAGATTCTGTGTAATAAGCTCCGCCTTGTTTGGCCTTGTTTCCTTCGAAGAGTGTCCCAAAGAATCGCGGGATTGAAAATTTGGTGTAAATAGCTCCACCTTCATTGGCGGAATTTTGGTTCAAAAATTCATTGTGGGCAAGGAAGAGAAAGGAGACTGGGTTGGTGACGTAGATTGAACGTGCTGAGGAGTATTGGGACAGTTTGGGAGGAGAGAAGGTGGATGACACGATGTAGATGTTGAAGAAATTGGCGAGACCAATTTGATTATTGGCAGTCTCTGTTTCAGTTTCCCTCCAGAAGTTGACAGTGCACGAATCGAACACAAAGTCAACTTTGTTCTCGCGGACAGCTGTGATCGACAAAAGCTGATTGTGCATGGTATTACGTTCCACAGTGAACGTACAACCTGAAAACTTGATGTTTCCTTCCAGAGACGAGAAAGCGATCAAGGTGAAGGATTGTGTCATGTTCGTGGCTTTGATCGTGCATCCCTGGAAGACGAAGTTTGTGAAGGCTGTATCCCTTTTGATTTGATCGGCGGATGACGTGAATTCTGGGATTGTCGTGATTGTCTTTGTGGTCGACGAGTCTTCGTTCACACATTCGAGAAGCGTCGTGTTCTGAAGAAGAAAGTCGCTCTGCTCGCCAAGTCGTGAGCTGATCGTTCCATAAAGAGCGTTCCACACGCACTCGACTTCGCACCCAATCATCCCTTCTGAGAGAGTCCCCATTCTTGTCGAGGCAGTGTTCGTGTCCAACGATGACATGTTGTGGAACTGGCTCTGGGAAATAACACTTCGAATCCCAATCTCCTTCCAATCTGATCTCGATTCAGAAGGCAGAGAGAAGCAGATGCCGTTGCCTGACGAGATCGTCTGCGACGAGAGTGAGAGAGAAGAACAAGCAATGTCAATCCACTTTGACGACGAATATTCTTGTCCCAGCCGCAAAAACGATCCGATCATTCCATCGTCGTTCCCAATCTTGCATTCCGAGAGCGTCAGTGAACTGCAATCTGTTTCAATCTCAGATGACCCAAGTTCGAACGCTGACTGTCCGCAAGAAACAATCAACTCCACATTCCGCACACTGATATCTGAGCCCTCCGAAAAGCGGCTTGCAAACCATCCACGCGAGTCACTCCCATCTGAACAGAAGTCAAAGCGAAAGAAAAAACCTCCTCGCAAATCAAATATAACTGTTTCGAGGCACAGTGTCGTGTTCCGAATCTCAAAGATCGCGGGACAAGGCTGGCTGGCATGGTGTTCAGTCGTGGAGGCGAGGCCATTTGCGACAAATCCATTCTTGTTCGATTCTCCAAAAATCGTTGTCTTCTCGTTTCCATGCACCAATAACCATGTGTTCGACAATGCAATTGATTCCGATCTCCAAACTCGATTCGAGAGATCAATGTGTGTTTCACGGTTTCTTTCCAAAGATTTGTCCAATTCTTCGTGAAGCGAAGAAACACTTAGCCACTGGGTTTCAACTCCTGATATCGATCTCAGGAGACAAGCCACAAGCAGGGTTGTCGGAATGACTTGGATCCAAGTCATTTGACTTACTTTTCCCTTTTTTTCCCGTGACTTAAGACGAAGTCATTTTACAACAAAACTAAGTCATTTCCACATTCTCCACACTTTCGTGGTCTCGATCAAGAAATGAGCCACAAATATTCGTCAACAGCATCTCCATTCGCCCAAAAATGTAAGCTTCTCTGATTAGAATCCAATGTCTGATGTCTAAACACTTTTATAGTCCAGCAAAATCCTTCTCCGCAACTCAGATAATTCATCTGTGAGCCTGATCTTACTCAGAATGGATACAATCTTTCGTGGGAGGTTCTATCACAGAGTCCTCCACATTCAATTTGCTGTTTTTGACATCATGAGAGGACGTGCTTGACAGTGAAACAATCTCAATGACAAAGCACGCCGCTCATCTCCTTCGTGTTCCACTCCTCCACCACGAATAAATCTTTTGAATCAGCCCGGTTCTGGGTCCAAATTCCAATTATCTGCGCATCACTAGGTTTTATCTCCTTATGCACTCAACATCAACGTCACAGCAGTAGATCTGGAGAACCTTCAGTATTTCCTCGTCTAGAGGGTTGAATGGAATTGTCAAGACGTACGAATGTTCATCCTTCTGACTCGATGACAAAATGATACTTCCAGACGGCTTGATTAGAACAGGGTCTCAGTCTCCCTCCAATTCCTGGTTTGACCCTAAGGCTGCTCCACCAACTTGCTTTTCAACTGCAGTGACTTCTTTGGCTGTTCTCCAAAGATGGAGATCGACGATACCCTTGCACGAGATCACTTTCTGAATCTGCACGAGAAAGGACCGTCCACGACTGACAAGTGATTTATCGTCGAGTTTCGTCATTCTGTTCGGGAGATACGAAGTTCTCATCGACAGGGGATGCTTTATTTCGTTTCTTTTCACCCGTTATTTCCGGTTTTGTGTCAATTTTATGTTCGGCAGATTATTGCTTTCCCATCTCTCATTTCTTCAGTTTCGCTTCAATCTCACACCCTACGCTGTCTGTTTCCTCTTCCTCATCGCCCAGGAACACAATCCAACGCCATAAGTGCAAGTTTTCTTCTCGATCGTCTCATTTCATCGAAAAAAATACAATATTTTGCTCAAATTGGTATAACAAAAATTGATGACTTAGAACGAAGTCGTTTCCAGCTGTAACTTCGATCCAAGTCATTTTCTCGTGACTTAAGTCAAACCAAAGGGCCCGACAACCCTGGCCACAAGCAGCATGGGTGAGAGAAAGGCTATCATGAGGCTTCCAACTTTCTGGAGTGTTCTGTTCTCACTTGATCTCTCGGCCCCTTATTCCAACTTCTGGACAGTTACAGTCCTTTCCAAAAAGTTGATCAGGTGTTCCAAAAAGATGACTGATCGACTGGATACCCTCGCCCATAATACTCTTTCTCGTGTCAGGACCACTTTCTCCGTTAACCTCATATCTCTTTTTTGTGTGCATACATGGACAGATCGTGACTTGAAAGAGGGTATGTCTTCTTTGTGGAGGGAACAAAACACACTTTGTCGAGATTTTTTGTCGTTTGTTTTCCGTCATGTTTTTGCTCTCACTATTCGTCCTTATCTCTAACAGGGCAAGATAATTCATTAAAATGTGAAATTACTCGGCAGTTTGCTTTTTCATCGCTGTTAAATACATATTTTCAGATGAAGAGAACTCATCCATTCCAAAGCAAGAATTGGGTGCGTATGTCAATTCTTAGCTCTTTTCTCTTCGTCCTTCTTCATAGTCACGACTTCTGGACGCCACTTCAAATGTGTTTTCCAGTTCCGAATGCACTACCTGCCTGTAATGACCACAAGAACGCTGATCCCGATTCTCTCTCTTCAACAACTTAACGTTGACTTTCGCATGTTTTCTCTCTTATTTTAATCATGTTATTCAGGAATCACAAACAATACTTCCGAGAGAGGAAGCATTACAAGAATTTCTTCCCATACTTTGAAAAGCCGTCATTTCACTGCAAATATACATTTTTATGCTTGATTTCACTTGTCAAAATGTTTATTCCCTTCTATTATTCTCGTATTTCTTTTTTCTCGGTTTCAATACATATTCATCTCATAACTTCCACTTCACTAAATTGTTGTTCGGATCTTTTGATGGACATGTGATGTTTTTGGCACTTTGCATTTTTGTGACATCGACATTCGTTTATTCTCATTTTGCTCTCAAAACTACTGTACAAATTTTTCTTACTCGTCATTTCACCTCGACTACTTTTTGCCTTTTCACTCCCACAAAATTTTTCAATTAATGTCAATTATCATTTCGCGATTTAGACAATACAATACATCTACTATCAATTTTATTCTAATTTCTGTAAACACAAAAGTCGGTCAAAATTCTGGTGTCCCCATAGTAATTTTTCTTCTTTATCTCGAAGCCAATCCATCCATTTTCGATCGTTCTCTTCCATGAACTTCTACGATGGAAACGCTCTTCCAAATCCACTTTATCTTGATTTGCGCAATCCATTAGAACAAGACAATGCAATAAACTACGTTCCGCAACTTCATCAGTACCAAATTCAGCCACAACCAGAGCCGCCACACATTAATCAGCAAGCCCTTCATGCTGAGGTAGACATGTACGAAGCGTTGGCCCTCCTCCTCCACCTCCGCCTCCGCCTCCGCCTCTGGTACCACTTCTACCAATCCTCCATCGACCATACACTCCAGCCACACCTGAAAAGAGAGTCCGACTGACGCTCCTGTATCGTGAGAATGGAGAGACAAAATCAGTCACGTGGTATGCGCAACGGGTAACGCTCACTGTCCCAACAACAACTCGCTTCATTCGACAACTTCGCCGAGGCGAATCAATTACTCACAATCTTCCACGAAGAGGCAGACCGGATCGAAGGAACGACAGGTTCCGCAATCAGGAAGTTAGACGGCTGCTCCAGGAGGACGGACAGCGAACTCTCAGAGAGATGGCGGCACATCTCAGCGCGCAAGGTCACCAGACAAGCCCAACAACAGTCTTTCGGATGTTGTCACAGCGGAATGAAGTAAACCGAGACATGCCTCTATTCTCCTTCAAACGTGTCAGAGTGAGAGCTCCAGCGGCCAACACAGAAGAAAACAAGAATGCTCGCGTGGCTTTCATCCAAAATGCGATGGCTCACATCCGCGACGGATGGTTTCCAATCTTCTTGGACGAAACATCATGGAACATCGAATGCGTGCGGAGATACGGATGGGCTGAAGTTGGCAGGGCTCCACTCGTCGCAAGACCGACCAATTTCGTTTCGTTGACCGCGATTACGTCAATCTCACCCAATGGAGTTGGTCACACAGAGCTCATTCGAGGTCCAATCACTGCCGATGTCTTCGAAGCATATCTCAGGAGACTCCTTGAAACCAACACAGCTCGACGTAGATGGGTTCTTATCCTGGACAACGCCGGAATACACCATGTGGCCACTCAGAACATCGTTCTCGAGGCAAATCAACGAATTCTGTACAACGCCGCTTACAGTCCAGACCTGAATCCCATCGAAAATGTCTTTGGCTTCTGGAAAAACAGAGTGGAAGCACAAATTCGTGACTGGCAAGGAGAGAATCACTTTTTTGGATCAGATTCGTGAAGCATTTTCGCAGATCTCTCCTGATGAAGTCTTCAGATGCATTGAAAGTTGTCGAGCGGTTCAGTGGCCTCGAGCAGTAAGGCGAGAGGATATGTAAGGAATCGAATTCTTTGTTCAGTGAAGTGATGTTTGGTCCACTTCATTTTCAGTTTTGTTCACTGGTAGTTGCAGAAAATGGGAAAAAGTAGTCGAAGTGAAATGACGAGTAAGAAAAATTTGTACAGTAGTTTTGAGAGCAAAAAATGAGAATAAACGAATGTCGATGTCACAAAAATGCAAAGTGCCAAAAAACATCACATGTCCATCAAAAGATCCGAACAACAATTTAGTGAAGTGGAAGTTATGAGATGAATATGTATTGAAACCGAGAAAAAAAAGAAATACGAGAATAATAGAAGGGAATAAACATTTTGACAAGTGAAATCAAGCATAAAAATGTATATTTGCAGTGAAATGACGGCTTTTCAAAGTATGGGAAGAAATTCTTGTAATGCTTCCTCTCTCGGAAGTATTGTTTGTGATTCCTGAATAACATGATTAAAATAAGAGAGAAAACATGCGAAAGTCAACGTTAAGTTGTTGAAGAGAGAGAATCGGGATCAGCGTTCTTGTGGTCATTACAGGCAGGTAGTGCATTCGGAACTGGAAAACACATTTGAAGTGGCGTCCAGAAGTCGTGACTATGAAGAAGGACGAAGAGAAAAGAGCTAAGAATTGACATACGCACCCAATTCTTGCTTTGGAATGGATGAGTTCTCTTCATCTGAAAATATGTATTTAACAGCGATGAAAAAGCAAACTGCCGAGTAATTTCACATTTTAATGAATTATCTTGCCCTGTTAGAGATAAGGACGAATAGTGAGAGCAAAAACATGACGGAAAACAAACGACAAAAAATCTCGACAAAGTGTGTTTTGTTCCCTCCACAAAGAAGACATACCCTCTTTCAAGTCACGATCTGTCCATGTATGCACACAAAAAAGAGATATGAGGTTAACGGAGAAAGTGGTCCTGACACGAGAAAGAGTATTATGGGCGAGGGTATCCAGTCGATCAGTCATCTTTTTGGAACACCTGATCAACTTTTTGGAAAGGACTGTACATGAACCAACTCTTCAGGATTATAGTCACTTGAATTACTCGAGTGGGAGGTAAATGTTTGAAAAAGGAGAATTGACAAATTTACGACAGGAAGTGCAACAAAATGAAGAATAGCGATGCACAGCCTTCGTAATCTCCAAACAAAACAGTTCATCCAAAACAGATGACAAAAACATGGTTGTATGAGAGAATTTCGATCACATCGACCAATCACTCCTTTGAGATTGTCCGGTCGGGACCAGTCGCAGCCACTGGCTGTTGAGGCGCGGAGTACAGAACTGCTGGTGGCTGGGACGATCCAACGTACCCGACAGGCGGCTGCCCATACGAGGGTGGGAGGGCATACCCCGTGAGAGGGGGATAGCCTGCCTGCATCCCATAGCCAAGCTGTGGTGGAGGGAGTGTTCGAGCAGCTTCCAGGTTCTGTGGAGCATGCTGCATCAGATACCCATTCACTGCTTGCCCAAACCGCATCGCATCAACTGTCTTGAAGTTCGTCACCGAGTTGAAGATGTATCCGTTCACGAAATAGATCACAACGACTGATTGTCCCAACGCTGGCGTCGAGTTCACACGAAGAACATCCGTGAACTTGTACGTGTGGGTCCCCACCATCCCGGATTTGCAGCAGCACGACATCATCCGGCGCAGGAATCCATCCTTCACTGTCATCACGAAACTCGAGTCGGCCATGTCAACTGTTATTGTTGTTCGCCGGCCATACAGTCCTCCAAACACTAATCCTATAAGGATGGGTATAAGTGGAAATCCAATCCCAATCCCGAGGAATCCTATTTCAAAAATGATGCAGAGTGGAATTGCTGTGCCAAGAAGCAGAATCCCGACGATCAAGAGAATTACCATGGGCGTTGTGCATCCACGAGCTGAGAAAAGGATGAGGAAACCACTGGACAAACCGACGATTGTGAAGCGTTGTTGTTCGGAGGGGTTCATTGGTAAATGTGAAAAGAGTTTGTTTATGGGGGACAGAATACTGAAATCGGAGTGAGTCTGTTCATCTTCTCAGAAGGTAAACTCGTTGAACAATCAATAAGGGATTAATTTGGATATGTCACAGTTCCAATCGGATGGATTCTGCCACATCCAATGCCGACATCTCTTTCTTGACTTTTGTGACTTCACTGTATTGAACAGTCCATCGTGATTCCCCCCACACTTCAGTTCGTGCTCTCTTCCTCTCTTGCTCTGACTTTCTCCGTCTGTCTTGTGGTTGATTCGCTGAAAAATGACGATTGAACATTGTCGTTGTCAGAATGATGTAAAGAAGAAATGAATCAGATCAGGAGCAACTGTCCAACAGAGAAGAAGATGGATTCTGACACATCTGCGCGAAGAACACCCTTTCTAAGAATTCGACTTTCACATACCAATCAACGAATCCCACGAAAGAGAAGACAAAGCCAGAATTTCACCCCGTTGTCTTGTTCGTTGCTCTCTCCCCCTCATCTCATTTCTCATCTGTTTTAAAACTCTGACACCACATTTCACTCGTTTTTGAATGCGAAGGACAAACTGGGCAAAAATTTGACAAATTAGACACTTTGGTTTGATCAATCTGAGATGCTTTAATCGGAGGTGTAATGTGTCTCAATTGTCTTCCATCACATTTTTCGACTCATTGAACCACTTTTTTTGGATTAGATCTCTAGGATGGAGGTGTTGGGAATGGGTTGTGAAAAAAGAAATCCATCCTCTATCTTCTATGGTGTCGTCCATTCGGCCTCCAAAATTGACCATAGTTAGATAAATCCTGACTAAAATGATTCATGATACACATCTCACTTCTACACAATGTAGAACCTCTCAAAGAAAGAGACGAAAACCAATGCCAGAAAACAGCGGCTCCCAAGAGAATCTGAGCCAATTCTTGGATTGAAAAGGCCTTGTAAACATTTCTTCACTCACTTCACTCGATTTCATGAATAAAAAATTTCTCCGGTTTTTGTGAAAAAGAAACTACTGTCTAAATTGTCAAAATTTTGCCCACTCTAACTGTCACTCCGGCTTCCGGTTCTTGGGTCTTGCCAAATTGAGGTAAGGTTAGATCGTCGGTGTTTTGCGAATTTAGGTTAATGATGAAGGGAAACAAGTTACGAAAATGAGATAGGAGAAACAAGGGACAGTATTTGAAGTGAAAGCTGTTGTGAGGTCTGAATTTGGGGATGATCAGAGTGAATTATGGGTTCGCAAGGCACAGTTCTCACCAACTATAGCTGAACACCGATCACTAAATCATTGATTCAATTTGAGAAGTTCTGAACTGCAGTTTTGTGAAGTGGAGAAAAACTGAAATGGAGTTAAATGAATGTATTGTCTGATCGCACCCTTTATTCCTTGTTACAAGACCCAAGAACCGGAAGTCGGAGTGACAGAAATGACAGAATATATCTTCAATGGGTCCGATCTATTCCACATCTGATTGCATCCGATCATGGTTTGTTCAACCGATTTCATCTCATATTCCTCAGATGTTTGTATGCCTTTGTGCCACTCTTGTGTCGGGGAGTTCATGGACAGCCAGAACGTATCCGAAAGAACAAGTTGACATCTGGACTCAACGCTTGGAACCAATTCCTGATGTGAACTCTGAATTCACCTCGCTTGACTCTGTGACCATGGATGACAGCGAAAGCAACGCTGTTCAATTTGATGCCCGAACACGTTGGCCAGGTTTCATCTCGGATTCCCGAGATCCTGGTCTGTGCAGTGGATTATATTCTTTCGCCGCTGCATCGATGGCAACCGATCGTCTTGCAATCCACGGTGTGGCCACCACGGTTCTCTCGCCACAATATTTGTTGTCGTGCGGACCAAAGTGTCGCGGATGCAAGAGGTGCGGGATATCGGACACAATGAACAACGTCGAATCCATTGGCTTTGTCTCTGAATCATGCTTCCCATATGTTTCTGAAAAGGCACGTGTCCCGCAATGTCCTGCCAATTGCAAGAACGGCTCCAAATTCACCCCCATCCGTCCCAAGACTGTCTACAAGGAATTCACAGTCAAGGACGATGTCTCTACGAACGGCCCACTTGTCGTCCTCATGAAAATCTTCCCGTCGTTCAACAGATACTCCTCAGGAATCTATTCTCCATCACCAGATGAACAATACGTAAGTGGTGAACCAGTCTTGATTGTTGGATGGGGCACTGAGGGGGACAGTGGATACTACATCGTGAAGTGTTTCCGTGGAGCTTCGTTTGGGGAGAGAGGATATGCTAGAGTTACCAATCGCATTAGACTGTGGTTCGGGGAAGGCTTTGGAGTCAGCTTCGAACAATAATATGTTAAGATTTTATCATACCCTTCGTTTTCTTTCCTGGGGATTACCTCTTTTTGAAAACCAAGCAGAATGTTACCTCGAACACACGCCATTTCTTGTCTCATCTTCAACTTCCATCACGACTCGAAATCGGAATCAATTTCACCAAACAAGAGTCGAGAACATGAATTACCGAAATTTTTTGCATGTTTGAGCATTTCACAATTTCTTTTTTTCATGTTGACCATTCTTTCATCACAATTTCTCCGTGAACTCAAAAAAATGTTCCTCATGGGCTGGATTATCACCACACGAAAAAACCAGTATCTTCCATCAATTGATCTCAATTTCAATTTCTTCTGAAAGATGAGTGAAGCTGAGTACCAACCGGCAGATTTTGCAAATCAACCTGCGGCAGCAGAGCCAAAACCTAAAGGGAATTGCAAAGCCCAATTCATGTTCGTTGTCCGAATTATTGTGATCGCATCCGGTCCTATTCTCATTGCTCTGGGCATTTTGGCGATCATTTTTGCGATCAACGGAACATTTGTCTCTTGGCTACTCGGAATCTATCAAATGTCTGTCGTCATCTCTCTTTTTCCATCCTCTCAGCATATTTGGAGCTCTTTTATTCTTTGGTGAATTTCAATGGAAGAGAATGCTATTTGCATTTCCTTTTCTGCTCACACGAAGGAACAGATCAGTCTTTCTCGCTCTGTCTGTCGTCAATCCCTTTCATTTCTCATAACACTATCACCATCCCTCAATTATTCAGTTGTGCTACACTGTGCTATGGACTCAGGATCAACGGATATAAATGGCCTGGTATAGTCGCTGGATCTGTTTTGCTCGCTGTGGCAATCCTTTATTTTGTCATGACATTTATTGCCCCATCAAAGAAAGACCAAGCAAATTACGAAGTTTGATAACTTATTTTATTTCATGAATATTCACAGGAGTTTAAAGCCAGACAATCAATTGATCCAAATGCAAAGAAATGATTGACAATTATGACATCTTTTTTTTGACTTCATTTCACTTTAACATCACAACCTGTCAATGTATTCTGAGCCATGTGTTCTTTCGTTTATGATTTATGTCACTTTGTGACGTCACATTCATTTTTTCGATGAAGTCGGAGAGATCAACCCTTGTTGAACTGTATAACCACTCAACCAATGGATCCTGACATCATGCGGCAGATGAGCAAGAAAATTGCACAGCTCACCCGTGTGATTTATCAACTACACACCAAGAACGATGATTATGAACTTGAACTCCAACGCATCTCAGAAAACTCACAAGCTGAAGTTTCAATGGTATTTCCGAAATAGTTTTGAAAGATTACTCATTTTTCGTTCTTTCTGACATCTTTCCGGACTTTCAATGAATAATCATCCGATTTTATCCAGATAATTGAAGAAACCAAACAGAAGATTGCTACAATGCAAAAAGCCCTTGATGAAGCAAAATCTCAAAATAATTCTCGCGAAGCCCTCAAGGTATGTCCTATTTATTCATCTATTTCCCATATCAAAAGGAATTAACGTCAAAATACGAGTCAGAAAAACAACAGGCGTATGCTGAGTTTTCTACCTTTCAAAGACAAGCGACACAAAACGAACAACGCTTAAAGGAGATTTCTGAGCTTCGGATCAGAGAACTGGTCAAAGAAGTGTCCACAGCAAAGGAATCATTTGACAAACAAATTGCCCAACTCAAGGCTCAGGTCTCGGACAGTGGGTCATCTTCCCAAAAGCTGTTGAAGGAACAGGAAGAAAACCATCAAACAGAGATCTCAAGACTGGTGAAAGAGCAAAATGCGAAGTATAATGAAATGCTCACACAGCGGTACAAGGCAGAGGCTGATCTTGAGAAGAAATTAGATGTAGCAAACAAGGAACTTGATGAACTTCGGAAGAGTAAGGAGGAAGAGCAACGAAAACGGGAATCACTTGAGCATTTATTGGAAAAGGAGAGGTCCGAAAACGAAGCGGCGACAAAGCGGTTTTCTGAAGACATTCACCAACTTCAACAACAATACGAACGCGATATGAAATCAAAGAACGATGAGATTGCTCGAATGCAGGATCAGATAGCTGCCCAACTCGATCAGATTGCAAACTCTTCGGATGCGTCGTCAGAGTTGATGTCGGAACTTCAGAATCTGAAAAAGTCTAAAGCAGACTTGGAGTCCGACAAAGAAAAGTTATCAGAGGAGATGAGACAGAAATTGAACGAAATGAGCAAAAGGGAGAAGGACCTCCAGACCCAGCTCGATTCAGAAATGAAAAACAACCAAAATCTCCAAATGCAACTTAAAAATTACACATCTCAATCTGATAGTCAATCTAAGCTCCTTCAGACACAAATATCTTCTCTTACCGAACAGCTAAACGCCGAGCGACAAAAATTCCACGATCAGTTGACGAATCTCAAGTCATCCAACGAAACCGAGATTACAACACTCAAAAAACGCTACGAACAGGAAGTAGAGTCCTTAAACAGGACAATCGAGCAGCTAAAAACACAATCATCGGCGTCGATGGAAGATGTGAACAAGAATTGGGAAAAGCGGATGAGCGAGGAGGCACAGAAGATGAAAGAGCTCCATCGAAAGGATTTGGAAGAGGCCAACACAAAAGCAGAGGAAGAGAAAAGACTGGCTGTGTCACAAGCAAGAGCTGAGCAGAAAGGAGAGACCGAAAAAGAGAAGGACGAGGAGATTGCTCGACTCACCGCGCAGTTCGAGAAAGAGAAGACGGAACTGGAGAAGCGATTGACCTCACAACTCGCCGAGTCGTCTACAGATGCTGCACAGCAAATGAACAATCTCAGACAGCAGCTGACAGATGAGGAGAGGGCGAGGAAAGAGGCGGAAGAGGAAGGAAGAAGACTGGCATCGCTTTTGGAGAAGGAGCAGCGAGCGAAGGAAGGAACAATGTCGGACGGAGAGAAGTTGAGGGCTGAGCTCGACGAGGAGAGGAAGAAGAAGGCGGAGACGGATGAAGAGCTGAGGAAGGAGAGGGAGCAGAGAGCGGCTGATCGGATACAGTTCGAAGCCGACCTCTCCACGAAAAACGAAGAAATGACAAAACTGAAGTCAGAACACGAACAAGCACTTCGTGCAAAGGAAGCCGAGATCGCCAAAATGAGAGACGAGAACGCTGCTCAACTCGAAAAACTGGCATCGTCATCGACCGCATCGTCGCAACTGTTGGCTGAGCTGGAAGGGCTGAAGAAGGAGAAAACGGGGTTGGAGGCAGACAAGGCCAAGTTGGGCGAGGAACTCCGAAAGAAGATGGCTGAGATGGATGAAAAGCAGCGGGCGCTTCAGAACGAGCTTGACATGCTGAAACGAGAGAAGGAGATGCAGGAGAAGGCACTCTCGTCTTCCGCTGCGTCCAAAGACGACACAATCAGGTCGCTCCAATCACAGCTGGATCAAGCGAGAGAGGATTCGTCGGCGAGGCAGAGGGAGTTGGAGGGGGAGATTGAGGCACTCAAACAGCAACACGCGGCAGAGATCAGTCGAGCGGTGGAGGCCCACAAGAAGCAGATGGCGATGTTGCATGCATCGCATGAGTCGGAGTCAATCCAATATCAATCGAAGATGGAGGAGATGGAACAGAAGTGGAAAGACAAACTGCACAATGCGGGAGAGAAGAGCGAGAGAGAGAGGAGAGAGGCAGAGGAAAAACACGCCAAGGAACTGGAGAGGAAACTCCGAGAAAACACAGACACTCTGACGAAGACTTTTGAGAAGAAACTGGCCGATCTGGAAGGGAGGTTGAATGAGGAGCATCGAAGAGCGATGGACAGAACTCTTTCCGACCAGAACAGTCAGATGGAGACGAAACAGTCACAGTTTCTGAACGAAGCACGGCAGATGAAAGCTGCACTGGAAGACCAACTGCGACAGATGGAAGCGTTGGAACGCGATTTGGACTCGGCAACTCAAGCGAACTCAGCACTGACAGCACAAAATGAAGAACTTCTGTCGAGTGTGACATCACTCGAATCACAAATCAGTCAAGCCAACAAGACTAACCGTGCACTGTCTTTGGAAGTGAGTCAGCTGACAACCCAAAACTCTAATTTGTCCGATCAGCTCAGCCAGCTCCACGCCGACTGCGACAGACTTGCAGCGGAATCAACGGAGCTCCAGAACGAGTTGGCCGAAGTGCTTCATCGATACGAGCATCGCGATCCACGTCCAGAAGACATCCAGCGGATCCGTCAGCTGGAGGCAGCTGTCGTGGAGAAGGAACACTTGTTGGCCAGAATGAATGAAGAAGTGAAATTCTACAAGTTGGAATTACGAAACAGAGATGAGAACTATACGAAGACTTTCGGGAGAACAAATAAAGTTGGGTCGATCATGCCGGGTGGGGCAAGTTTGAATGTCGCTCCTTCACAAACTGCTCAACGGAATGCAACCCCTCCAAGGTCAGCTAATAAGGGTCCAGGAGGAGTAAGGCCGAGAAAGCTACCATGATAGTTTTATTTTCTGTCTTCATTTCATTTCACTGATTTTTTTATCATTTTTTTGGCACCCTGACACTAAAAATGGAGGTTCGATCAAGTTCAGGTTTTTACAAAGATCCTTCTCTCGACTGGAAATGGATTCTCAGCAATTCGAATGTTTGTGCAATTTTTCCAGTTTTCTTCCTGTTAGATGAGTATTTAGGGACGTTAAGTGAAGAAAATGCTTTCACACTCGATCTGGTCACGTACTTGGGGGAATCGCAAAAATTTACAATTCGAACAATTCCATTCACAAATATTCCTGATCCTAAATCATTTTATGAGGCATTTGGACGTCTGAGACGTTGTGATTCCGATTTCCTCCTTCAAGTCAGAGATCTCATCATTGATGACACCAGTGTACAAATCATCAACGAATATGCTCCTAGTGATAGTTTAAACGAGCTTTATCACAAATTTATCCACAACACTCAGAAATTCTCTGAAGATGTATGCCAAACACCTTTTTGTCATCTATCAACCCTTCAGATGTTATGGAGCATTCTATTCAGCTGCTGTGAGTGTCTTTCTGTTCTGAACCAACTTGGTATTTGTCATGGGAATCTTCATCCATCAAACATCTTCTCAACGCCATCGAACAACTTCATCATCGGTGATTTCTACATCTCAACATGCGTAATCGGACCATCACGAAAGAATCCTCACAAACCGCTGGTGGCAACGGATCCCAGTCTCCCAAGCACATATTCAGCTCCAGAAATCCAGAAAGGAGACAAGTCTGTTCTTCACTTTGTATATCCTCTCAGACCCGATTTAGCATCAGATTTGTATTCAGTGGGTGTTATCATACGGGAAATAATTGCAATATCTGCGATGAATACCGGGATTTCCGAGGAACTTCTCTTCACGTCGGAACTGCGTCACCTCGCTCATTCACTCTCACATGAGTCAAGAACGGAGAGACCAACACTATACGATCTCATGCACAATCCTTCAATAGTATCCATTCGAGATTCTCTTGAAACAGTTCCTGCCCTACTCGCCACCATCCTGCGAACAAGAAACGAACAGACTATTCCAGAACTATTGGACAAAATCAATACTCTCTTAGCTGACAGTCCTGGCCTCCTTGAAGAGGTTTTAGCAACATGTCCAGACTTTTTTGACAGTCTGGGCACGATACTCTCTCATCACATGCATTTCTCACCAATCGTCGTCTCAGTGGCGATTATAGCTCTGACAACAGTTCGGTCTCTTGTTGATGGCGTTATTGAAACAATACTCAAGTCGACACTCTTCTCTGGGTTCACGCGAGCTCTGACAGCCCTATCTTCCGTCCCTACTCACATCCCTCAGGTGATTCTAGCAATTCTCCGACACATTCAAAGCACACATATGATATATATTCAAACCACCTCTCTTGTTCCTGCACTGCTCTCAGTTATTACGAATGAACGAGAACGAAAAGTGGATGGCCTCCAACGTCGCTCTTCCGAAGGAACAAGCCACAATCAAAGATCACCACTCCAAAATACACCCTCAGATATCTTATTTGACATTGGAGATGATGAAATTCTAAGGTGTTGCGTGGAAGCTCTCTCGATCGTTGTATTCGAGGAGGGGAAAGGAAGTGAGACCGCCAAGGAGCATCCACTCCGAGAAATCTTTCTCCGTTGTAACGGTCTTCCCCTTTTGACGACAATACTTGAGGCTGAAGACACAGGACTGGATTTTCGATTGTCTCTGAATTGTTCAGTCATTCTCGGTGCTCTTTCACGTGGGATTGATTTTACATCGGTCCCAGAAATTGTTTTGCCCACATTGGATCAGTCCGTTCTTTCTGCACAGGAAAGAGACCGACAGTACGCCAGTTATTCACTCAGCTGTTTGGCAATCACTGGACTCCCGACTACCAATGCGGCACTACAGGATTCTTTGTCAGCCACAACTAAAGAGGGGAAAGATGGAGATTCAGTCCGAAGATCAGCAAAAGTCAATGAAGTGATCGTCCACTCTTCGCTGAACAAGATCCGGATCCTTCTTCTCCACAATGTGGAAGAACTGAAAGAGAGTGTGATTAGGTTGGGCCTTCTCAACAATATAAAGAAAGTGTTAGACACTCCATCCCTTTTTAAAGAAGGAATTGTGGCCAACATTCTCGACATATTCGTGAACCTCCTATTCACCAACCAGGCTGTTCTCTTCGAAACCATCACGTCTGATGTACTCACCCATCTTATACAACTCTCATCAACATTTAGCAGCGATTTTATCTCCCATATAACAAACTTTCTTCTCCTTGTCTCACGCTTCCCTTCCCCACTGGTTGAGGCGTCGTTTGAAACTCTCATTATCTTCAGCCTCAAAACAATCGATCAAGAAAAGGATAGAGACCATTTATCAGCCCATACTTTCGTCAATCAGCAGACAACGCTTCTGGAAATCATTCTCAACCTCCTTTCCGGCACACTGAAGAACTCCACCTCCTCCCTTCCCCACCCAAAACAAGACACCATCGAGCGTATCCGTGCCGACGAGAGACTCTTCAAAATATTCTCATCGTCTGACAACAAGACTATCCAACTTCTGTCGGCTGGATGTCTCGCTTTCGTCTTCCGGAATCGACTTGTTCCTCCAAAAATGAAAAATGTGATCCAATTTTTGGTGAAGAGCGTCAGCTTGAAGTCGAAGTTGAATGGACACGTGGGTGTAGCAGAGACGGCGTTGATGCAGATCGCGTGGAAGGAAAGTTTGTTTATGGGTTACTTTCGACTTCATGATTGAAGAAAGATCCTCTTCTCGTTTCTCGATTTTTCTCTCTCCCTTCTTTCTCCTCATCTTCTTCTCATTCACATCTTCTCTTCTCCCTTTCAGTGCTCTCCATCGACTTCGCCAAACTCTCCACACAATCAACCAATCAGCTCCTCCTCTCCCTCGTTCTCCTTCGCTTCGGCGTCCCCGTCCTCTCTTTCGCCGACAAACAATACTTCATCCAGTGCGGGATTCTGGAGACACTGGCGTCTCTCCTTCTGACGCAATCCCACCCTCTCATCACATCGCTCGTCTCAATCATCCTTTTCATCTTTCTCTCCCAATATCCATCGTGTGTGTCGTTGTTGGTCCAGCCACTTCCGTTCAAAGCGATTCTCCTGCCTTTCGGATTCGGGAAGGAGAAGATCGTGCATGCTCATGTGCAGCTCTTGGTTGCTCTGGTTGGCTGGGCAAGCGAGGAGGAAGTGCAGGGTGTGCCTTCTCTTTCATCTTTTTCTCTTTCACTTCTTCACACCACGTCACTGTTATCTTCATCTTTCTTTCCTTCAACACATTCCTTCTTTCACCCTCAATCTCTTTCTCCACCCATCTCTCCTCTCCCCTCTCATCTCTCCTCTCCACTCTCAGACATGCTCCAACTCGGTCTCCTCCCCTGCCTCTGCAGCCTCCTCGACCATCACGAACCTCACATTGTGAAAGACGTTCTGTCGATCCTGCTGACCATCTCGTCCCTCACACTCACCTTTTCATCCAACTCATCCATGTCCAGCACGCAGAACTCGTCTCTGCGATCAAGCTCAACACCAACAGCGTCTTCTCCTTCGAAACAGAAAATGTCGGATCAGCAACGATTCGATCAATCGCTGATGGATGGATTCATGTTCCAACGAAAATCGACACATTCACTCCTCGTTTCATCATTCTCAAATTCGTCTGGATTCTCAAAACTTTCTTCTCTTCTCGAGCGAAGGAAGAAGTCGGAGTTGGGCAGAACAATGATGTTGGATGGCGATACCAAAACGAACCCTGAAAACAAGAAACATGGGGAACATGACGACTCCCGAATAGGCCTTCGGATCTGGGCTGACTCAATCACAATCTGGATCGCTCTCCTTCGGATTGAAAGACAAGCCATCCAAAACAGGCTCCCCACGACTCTTCAAGCACCGTCGAGCGATGATCGGAGGAATTCTGGTCTGCTACTGTCGGCAATGATCGATCTGCTGGTCGAGATCAATAGAATCAACAAAACAACACCCGAGAGACAAATTTTTGGGAAGGAGGCCACCTCGAACAAGAAAGCCCACACCAAAATTATCACAGCTGACAAACTTTGGAAGAAAGTCCATTTTCTTCATCTTTTGGACAATATTTCGTGGCTTCTGAAGGAGAGCTCTCTCAAAACTGTTGAGGCCACCATTCTGCCGCTCGTGTTTTCACTCTGGAATGTGGAACTCAACGTGAACTCTGGTGCATTGGTTCAGTTTGTCCAATCATTAGCCAGCTCTGACCGAGGAAAGGAAATCAAGCATCTTGTTCCCAAGACTCTTATTGACTTGGTCGAATGGGGATGAGAGGAAAAACGTTGATGTCCTTGTCCCGTTGACGTTCAACTCTTGTTTTGGCTGTTATGCTTTTCCAAATGAGAATTCATCTCTCGGAATAATTGCCTACATGTTATGCCTTGGCTTTATTCTTTCTACACATTATTACCCCTGTATTTCATCGTTTGTCCCAGGAATATGCCCCATTTAAAAGTTGTGGGCACGATCAAAAATGCTACTCGAACCACAATCACCTCACACACAAACTGCCTGGTGGGACGGTACCGAACTCAATTTCCAATATTTAAGTCCGGACAATCGGGATAGTCTGGCGAAATTAGCCCCAGACACCGTCTCGTTCTACCGCAAATATGTCGAACCGAAAAAACTCGAAGAGCTGGTTTCGGATGTTGTGGAAGCGCTTGAAACTACACAGGATTATGCACAGGACTTTGCTGGACGGACAATGGCGTACTTAGAGTCCGCTTGGTACCCACAAAATAAACACCTCTTCCTTCCACAACAACCTCCGCAGCAACCCCCCGCAGTCCCTCACTCACCACCAAGTTTGCCTCCGCCAAATCCACCCGCGCATATTTCGGTCATTCCGGTTGTGTCACCGCCTTCGACGGAACCATCCACTCCTCCGACTGTAAAGCCCCATCCGCCGACAAAAGCAACTCCAGAAGGGGCACTTCGCTTGCCTGATCCCATCCAGCCTGCTCCCATCCAGCCTGCTCTCATACAGCCACAACCATCAGATGACTGGGTATTTTGTTTATTTTGTCATATTTTCTTCTAGCAACATCAACTCCTCCAGAATCAACAAACTCCGAAGAATATCCTGGAGAGTGCATACATGCCGTCTCAATCTGTTCAGCCGCAACCACAAATCCAGCTCACCGATATTCAAGATCTTTTGACCAAATCACTCGCTGTATGCCGAAGATCATTTTTCTTTCACAATCCTTCATTTCTCGATCCACTTCAATTTTCCAAACTCTCATTCATTTCTCCTTTCTCATCCACACCATCCAGGCCCAACAAACACAGCATGACCAGCAGATGGGACTCCTCCTGAACACGATGCAAAAGATGATGGATCAGCTCATCCGCCAAAGCAACACGATGAACGATCTCACAAAATCAGTCGCCGAGCTCAAAATGAACGTCACAGCATCATTCCAGCCCTTCTCTGCTCAAAACCAGCCTCCATCCCAACCTCAACCGAGCGGCCAACCAGTTTATTCTCCACCACAGACCTCTCCAGCGCCCATCCCTGTCAAACTCGGCCGCCCTCCTGCTCCATCCAACGAGAACGCCCAGGTCGCGCTTCCTCAAGCACAGAGACAGAAAGTCTCGTTCCTGCTTCCAAATCCGATGTACTTCTCAGTTATTCATGAAAACATGGTCAGCATGAAGGGACAGGACCCACACCGCGTGTACATCGACTATGTCATGGTTGACGGAATCTGTGTTTTCGAGTTCGAGCCAATGGGCACAAATCTGGGTGTAATCACCATTGGACTTGCTGACTATCAACGCTACTTGGAGAACCCCGAAACAAGCAATGCTGTCGTCTACCAGTCTTCGGGAATGGTGTATGCTCGAAACAAACATTCCCAGATCAAACCATACACTAACGGGATGAGAGTGAAAATGGAGGTCAACTCGAAGCAACACACTGTGTCGTTTGCGGTTGGCGATAACGCGGCACTTGTTACCGTCGCCCATATCCCAGTTTCAACACAAGCCTTTGTATGTTGATTCTCTCTTCGTCATTGCGTCTCTTTCACACTCATGTTTTGTAGATCTCATTCTCGGCGCCTGGACAGCGTGTAGTTGCCCACCGTTTGGAGACAGTTCCACAATCAACTCTGGTCGAGAATCCATCTTACACCAGGGCTATGATCATGGACTAACCAGTTAGCTTCATACACAATTCATTCGGCCATTTACTGATACATTTTTTGTCATTATCAACAAATAGGGATCAGGAATTGGAGTTTTAAATAATGATCGATTCATAATTTTTTTCATAAATCAGACGAAACAATTCTCAACCCAACTCCGATTTCGTCGAAGCATTAATTATCACTATCTCATCTCTGAATGACGGACACACTTTGGTTCATTCAGCAGCAGGGCAATTTATTTGCTGTCTGCCCTCTCCCTTACGATATCATTTCCACACCCAAATCACCACTACAATCTTTCTCTTTCTTTCTCTTGACGTTTCATTTTCCAGATATGCTTTGATCGAGATTCATCAGCCCAAATTGAGAAGTATTATCTCCAGATGAACCACCTCGATTTCACAGCTCCCATCATCAAAATTGAAGAATATGAGAAAGGACTCGATCCTTCACAAGAAATCCTATCCTCTCCTCGTGCTGTTGAGTATTTACTCGATTACAAAAGTATGGAAGCAATCAACAATCAAGACCAATCAATCCGACACAAGATCATGCGAATCGACCCCAATCTTCCGCTGGATATGGATGGCAAAATGCTCCACACTTTTGTTTGGCCTTATGAAGGCGTCACGATCTGCATTCGTGGCTCGTTTGATAACTGGAGTACCTCGATCTATCTCCACCAAGATCCAAGCTCTGAAAGCAGCACTGTGACACTCTTGTTGCCCCGCCACTCATTCCAATACAAGTTTATCGTTGATGGAAATTGGATGTACCGGAATGATCTCCACCATTGCTATGATGAACACGGTGTGATCCAACTCCCCTTTGATTCTCTTCAGGAAACATTAATAACTATGTTTCTGTGGATGAGTGAGTGGGGTCTCACCAATCTTAGTTTTCAAAAAGTGATTCTGGCAACGAACCGAATCATTCAGCGTTCGACCGCCAGAATCAGCTTTTTGTTTGTATTTCTGCTCATTTCAGAGACGAAAAATGAACAAAAAAGCATTTTCTGCTGATTTTTCTCGAAATGTCCGTCCAAACATCTATAACCCATAACTCCCTAACAGTGAAATCCTCACAACTATTTCTCCAAAATGAGCAAGTATAAGAACTTTGCTCTCCAGCACATGATCCCAGAAGACATGGAAGCTCCAAACGAACAACAAACAGCACTCTATGGAGTCTATCTGGTAGACATTTCTCGTGTTCGTAATCCTCCACTTTCCTCCCCTTAGTCAAATATTCCTGACTATATCAACCAACCGATGATTCGTAATGCTTATTCGAAGTATGGGGAGATTCTTGAGGTCTCTGTCGTCTCCAAACGGTCAAGCCCATCCGAGAGTACGTTCTCATGCTTTTCTTACCGTTTCAGACTATGCGTTTGTCCGCTACCGAAAACTCGAAAGTACATTTGAAGTTCTTGATGACAAATCACCACCTGTTTTCACTGATCCGGAGACACAGGAAGAGTCGGCTTCTTTTTTATGTCACAAATTCCTTATCTTCAGAACAACTCTATCGGCCTCGTTTGCTGATGCAAAGAATTGTCTCTTCATTGCGGGAATACCAACTGAGCTGAATGAAGCGAAGGCCAAGGCTTATTTAGAGGAGATCACATCGGTTTGATCCACCATCTCCGATCATCACCCCAATCCTTTCACTATCTCCCCATATTTTATGTTCTACCCTGATCCTTCAGATTAAGACTCAGAGATTCACTCTCGGGACATTTCCAGATGGAGGATCACGAGGACACGGTTGGGCAACATACTCCTCACATACCATTGCTGTCGATGCCCTCCAGCTCCTTGGAACAACACACGCAACTGACGTTCCACTTTTTGGATATTTTGCACGACGCAGAGCATTTGATCCAAGACAACTTGATTCAGTCAAATCCTTGTTTATCAAAGGAATAGCAGCGCCGAGCGACTGGCAACGATTACACAACTGGATTATGGATCTGATTCCTCTTAGTGCACGGCCATGCCTCAAGATCGTGATGATCCCAACAGATGTCAAAACACGCCAACAAATGGGACATGCCTATGCCCACTTTCGATGCAAAGACGCCGCTGAAATGGCGCTGGAAAAGTTGGACGGGGCTGTGTTTGAGGGCAGGCGCTTAAAGGTGGAATGGGCACTTCCGAAGGAAATGAGACGAGGACGGAAAGATGCTGAAGGGAATGTGAAGCTTAAGGATTACAAAGAAAAAGAGGAACCCCCATGCGAACATACAAAACGGAGAATGAATAGCATGACTGGATATGGGACGGAACACGAAACTCAGGGGGACGGAGCAGCCGTCACGTCAAGGCCTGACTCACCGTCTAGAAGTGACCCAACATCTGAAACACAAAGCGCAAATAGAACTCCAACTGCTCCTTCTCTTAAATCACAAAACAGAGGAAAAGATTCTAAAACAACGTCGCCACCCTCGCGAAGTGAAAAGGATGATAAACCAGCGCCAGTCAAGGGGAAACAAGTGATTTTATTCAATCCTCGTCCCAAACCAGAATCTCCTTTAAATGCTACCGTCATGCCAAAAGCAAAATCGACATATACTCCAAAGACCAGCCTTGGAACGAATTTCGAAACACCAACTTTTCCGGCGCTGCCAACACTGCCTCCCCAGCTGCAGTATACCCCCTCGATAGCCTCAGAGTCTTCTTCTACACCCCCTCAAATTGCGTCTGAAGCCCCTCCCTTAAATCAGACGCAATTAAAGAATTCACGCCCTTTCGTTCCACAAAACAAACAGACCAAACCCAAGCAAACTACTCGTTACTACGCCCCATTTTCGTCAACCATATCATCCCAAAATCCGCAACCTGAAAATTCCCCATCTGATTCACCCGTAAACCGATCAACTACGTCAGATTTGGCACAGGCCCTTAACCAGCCACTTCATACCCAAACCAACGCGATACCTCATTCTTCTTCGTCGTCTGACCAGTTGGACTCTGTGTCATCTCTCCCAGGTCCACCAGAGGTCTTCAAATACAACCAACCGAAGACGAAACGAGTCCACTTCAATCCTATCCATCGACCAATCGTGATTGATCGTCACACGCACGCTTTGCCTCTCCTACAAGATGCTATGGTACAGCCACTTGTTAGTCAGCGCGCAAATCTCTCTTTCGCGAAGTATACAACTGATGGGAAAAAGGGGATCGCAAATATTCCCCCATCAGCCCCTTCGCCCCATTCTTTTGCCGACGATGTCATTCATGATGTGGATAGCCCATACACTTCAGTATCTTCATATCGCTACGGGGAGGAACACCAATCTTCATTTCTGCCCATGTCTCATCAAAATGTCTCGCCTCGTGCGACGTCCTACTCCCTCCACCAATCCCACACCAATACTCATTCGGATCATGTTGCTACGGGGAAGACTCTCCCTCAATCGCAGTCTTCACTTTATTTTGATGATTTCGCGCCGGCCAACACCCAACTTTCTTTTCTGAGTGAACATTCCCCGAGTTTTGAGGCGTTGTCGGCGTCACCCACCCCCTCCCATCCTGCTATTTCACTATTTTCGGACGATTATCGCTTGGACGTCAGTGACCAGATCATCACAGGGATCAGCTTCACGTCGTCCCTAACCTCCTCTCACCTCAGTCCTCCAACGACCTTTGGCCGAAATGGCCCTCAATTCATGTCTCCAGATGTGTCCGCGTCACTTGCTCCACCCATCCAGGGACTGAGCTCGTTCCTGGATGGGCCGACACTCGACAATTACTCAGAACCGCGCTTATCGGGACACATTGGGTCGTCTTTTGATATTCCTAAAACGGATTACTTTTCATTTGCACCACACTCGCAGACTCAGGAGCTCGCAAAAGGTTTGTTTGATCTTGCGCCAAGCCAGCATTCGGAACAAATCTCTCCATCTCCAAGCCCATCCACTCTCGACTCCTCGTTCCTCTCCTCCAAGTCCAACCCGGTCTATCTCTCCAACAATCCGCTGTCTAACTCGCTCCAAGACACCACCAAACCTCTGCGGTCCTCCCACGACTCTTCGGACAAATTGACGATCAGCCACCCATCACTCCATATGCAATACCACAGTCCGGAACGATCAGATGGTTCTATGTTTTCTGACTTTTCGAACACCCTTCAACAGGAGTCGTCGTTTTAGGGTATTTAACAAACATAACCTTCTTCAAACTGTTTATTCTCATCGTTGATCTCAAATGATCAGCTTTTCATTTTGTTGATGGAGATTGGTTCGCATTGAATCACTTCATTGATGTGTTTCGAGTGACGATGTTCCCTTTTGTTGAATTCAGTGGAGTTTTCATCAGATGAAAGTTGACAATCTTTAGATAAACTATAATGGGCTACCGATGAAAAATGCCTCTGAGGGACTTTCAGAAGGTAAAGCTCCTTGGAAAAGGTAGTTATGGATCAGTGTATGCTTTTACAGAACATATAATTTCATTCTCTTCTCTCGTTACCCCTCTTTAGATGGGATGTTGTAAGAAAGGTCGATGGAGAGCAGTATGATTTTATAATCTGTTTTTGAAGTAATTATTGTTTAGTTATGCTATGAAGGAAATTAACCTTCGATTCATGAATGCAAAAGAACAGTATCCACCGCATTATCCTATCATTCTTATTCAGAGAAGAGTCATTGAATGAGATTCGAATTTTGGCGTCGTTCAGACATCCCAATATTACCAAATACAAAGAAGCTTTCATGGAAGACGATAAACTCTACATTATAACTGAGATTGTCGAAGGTGGCGATCTGTTAATGTTGATTCGAAAACGAAAGGCGGCAAGGCGGTATCTCTCGGAGGAACAGATCTGGTCTTATTTCATCCAGATTTGTCTGGGACTCCATTATCTCCATCAGAAAAACGTCCTCCATCGTGTATGTTTCACAGATCAACTACCAAATCATTCTCAACCGAGTTTTACACACAATTTTCAAAGAAAATGATCATATCTATTTGCATTTTGTGGATGTTATCATTTTTTCTCAATTTTCTTTCATTTCTACATTGTTCTCTTCCTCATTCTAAATCACATTCCTTTTCTCCCGTTTTCTGGACCTCCCCCCGAAATAGGACATCAAATCCGCTAACGTCTTTTTGACACATGATGGAGTTGCCAAGATTGGTGATTTAGGAGTCGCAAAGGTTCTCAAAAGCGCAGAAACACTCGCCCAAACTGCGATCGGAACCCCTTACTATCTCTGCCCGGAGATGTGGAGCAATCGGCCATACAACACGAAGAGTGACGTGTGGTCTTTAGGTTTGTTCAACAAAATCGTCAATCGAGCTTGTGTTCATACTCATCCATCCTTCGTCTTCCTCATCGCTTCCTTTCTCTTTTGTAGGATGTGTTCTGTACGAAATGATCACTCTAAATCGTCCTTTTGATGGCCCTACCATGCAAGCTCTGCGCCAACGTGTCAGCAGTGGACGTGTCGCCCCACTCCCATCATGCTTCTCCCCTGACCTCTCCGCTCTTGTTTCATCAATCTTGGTTGTGGATCCTGCTCGGAGACCGACTGTACAACAAATCCTTGCTCAACCACGCGTTGTCCAACAGTTTAAAACACTCCCAAGCGTCGATTATTCCGAAGGCAGGTATACCTCCAATTTCTCTTAAACTCATAATTTTTTTCCATCATTAGACAATCAAGCCCTCGTACCACTCTTCCCCAATCTCAAGGAGCGTTCTTCCCGGATGGAAGCCCAAAATTCAATCTCGCCGTTCCCCTTCGCATGCCTCGCCTGAAATCCCAGCGGAAAGAGATCGTCCTCCCACCTGCGAAATATGGGGAGACCCAGCGACTCGCGGAGAGTGTCAAAGAACAAGTCCCCGAAGAAAGGATGAAGCGGGAAGAAGAAATGAGAAGTGTTCGATCAGACATTGATGGTCGACTTCGAGACACAGACAGACGAGAGGAAGAGCGGCGGCGACGAAGGCGAGAAGAGGAGAACCTTCCTGCAGTTCTCTACGATCAGAATGGGCGTCGCATACTTCGTCCAAAGGAGGACCCACGACGAGCACTGGAAGAGGCGAGACAGCCAGAGAGGAGAAGAGTCGGTGACTACGCGGAAAGAGAGCGAGCGGAACGAAGACGAGAAGAGGAGAGGAGAGAGGAGTTTCGGCGAAGGGAAGAGGAGGACAGGAGAAGAAACGAGAATCAGAACAAACCGACCAAGAAAGAGGAGACGGATGAGGCAGCTCAGGATTACGCCGACGACGAGTTTGATTCAACGGAGGAAGAGGAGCGGATTCTTCAGGCTGAAATCAACCGACAAGAACGATTGGCCCGTCGAGCAGCCAGAGGCGAGCAGAACAGAGTTCAACAACAACAAGCTTTCCTCGGCCCACCGCAAAGACAGTCGCAAATCCCGCTTTATTCAAATCAGCAGAACTCCATTGCACAGAGGAAATATGGCCACACTCCGATCTTCTCAAATCCCCAACCGACCAACCCGAATCTGCGTGGTCAGCCGGACCCTCAGATTTCTCGACTTCCACCGCTTGTGGCTCAATATTCGGATCAGCAGCAGTATTCGCATCCGTATGGAGCGCAGGCGAGGGGTGCAGGGAGGCCACAACAGGCAGAGGCGAGCCAGCAGAGTGTTGTTCCGCCTGTGTTACCGAGTGCAGCTGCAGCTCCGAGATATTCTTCGCGATTTGAGACGGAATATCGGTCAAGCTATGCACAACAGTATCAGCAGAAGTGGAATAAGGGCTATGGCTAGATTTTTTCGTTGTGGGAGATGAAAATGTACGTTGGATCCATTCTTAATTCAGTCAGTCAGATCTTGGTTTGTTCTTCATTTCAAAGAGCCCTTTCTTCTTTTGTACCAATTCAATTCACAGTCTAATGTAGACCCAGCGCTTACCTTGTTTAATGGGACAGATCATTCTTCATTCCTGTGTGTTCAACTCTAGAACCAGATGTTCCTGTTACTGTCGCTTCTCACTCAACTCGATCTCTCACATCCGGCAACAGTTACAACCCCAAACACATGCAACGATGACCAAACTTGTCCATTCACCCATTTGATTCCACTCAAGAGCATCCTTGAACTTTCCCAAACCAATCGCCAAGTTCTAAGTTCAGCAACAACCCTTCAAGTATCTCTCCAAAATGGTCAATATCACACATCGGAGTTCCCCATAGAATCAAAGTCACTCCATTTATGTGGAAATGTTGACAGGATGAATCACATTCAGAAAGCCATCGCATTGCCAAGAATCCAACCAACATTGAACTCAAACCTACTCAGAAACGGAAAGAGTGGCCGAACATTCCTCTTTTCGGTTCGGAACTCCACATTTGCTTTGGAATACCTTCACTTTATCGTTTCCGAGCCTGGGGACACAATTGCCGTTGCGAGTGAATCAAAAATCCGATTGGAGAACTCTCAAATCACATCTAATCTCGTCATCAGCCCAATCAGTGTCATACCAAGCTCATTTAGCCCAACATCAGTTCACATCATCTCGTGCGAACATCTGTCAAGTGATTCTCATCACCTTCTCCCATTTGTCCAAATTTGGGGAAATGAAGCAGACTCAGAAGCTGATTTTGACATTCAAGAATCAATGGAAGACTTCAACCCAGATCCTTCCCTCGACTTGTCGATATTCGGAATTGGGCTTTCTTTTGTGAATCAAGACATTGTTTTGGGAACTGGACCTCTCTTTTCGTCAACCGCACATGGAAATATTGTCTCCATGGAATCATGTCGAATGCGGAACACAACTAGCTTGAAACCGGAATCATCACAAACCAGAGTTTCGACAAATCAGCGAGTTGTCTCTTGTGCCATCTCAGAAAGCACAAACCATCTTTATGGAACACTGATCAACGACATGAACGAAGGGGGAAGCCTTCTGTGCTCGAATTCGTCTTTCGTCTCCTGCCAGACAACCCTCACTCCCATCGCTGGTCCCCCCACTTTCACACTCCAACACAAAACCACTCAAACCAAACTCGCTGCATCAGCCACAACCCAAACATTCACTCTCTGCACATTCCTCTCCTGCTCAGCCCACCTCATCGACGGAGGAGCGATCCTCTCCGCACTCGTCGACACATCCCTCTCAGTCGTCGACTCCTCGTTCCTCTTCTGTTCCGCAAAAGGCAAAGGAGGAGGATCAGTCTATTTCAGACCAATCAAAAACACGAACACCTTCTCGTGTTCAGGCTCGTCGTTTGTTCATGGGTCGGCCGATGGAGGGGGAGCTCTGTATCCGTATGGTTGTTATTCGACGATGGTTTCCGCATGCTATTTCCATAACCTGACAGCGACGAACGTTGGTGGGGCAATTGATACATCGAACCATGCTGGTTCTGTCTTCATCTCGTCGTGCGTGTTTTCGACATGTCATGCCAATAATTTTGGAGGAGCATATCATGTCAATAATGTCAAATCATTCACCTTTGATTCATGTCAGTTTCGGGGGAACACAGTTCCCTCAAGAATGGGAAATGACCTCCACGTCATGGCAAACCATGTGTCACACATGAATTCGACATCATTTGTTGAATGTGATTCAACATCAATGCAACCGACCATTTTTCACAGCTCGTCCAGCACATATTTCGAAACACTTATTCCTCCTCCCACATCCACCAACACACTCGAGTCAATCGAACTCGTCGAAGAAGATGGGAAGACATTCGTCAAAGCAGTGACAACTTCTGCTGTTTCTGGGACGATGCTGGTGTTGATGACGAACGAGGGAGGATACACACCGCCAACGTCGTCGTCACCGCCAGCCATCAACCGCATCGTCTCATTCTCGTTCTCATCTTCGAACACAGCCTCGACTGAAGTATCAACTGGTGAGAACGGACTCCTTCAAGCTCACTCCACATATTCTGTCATTTCGGCTTCGATGAAGAACGTTGACTTCACTGTTTACCCTGAGACTCCGACACAGCTTCCCAATCCTCCTCGAATCGTCGAGGCAAATTGCCGAGCTGGAACCGAGTGGAATGAAGCTTTTGTCAAGCTGGCAGGTGCCGCACTTGAGGAAGGGTCGTACACAGTAACGTTGAAGGGAGTTTCCGATTTCTCGTTTGTTGTCTCATTCGTCACACAAGAGACAGTGCAGAATTCGACAGAATACCGTTTGCTCTTGTCTGGAGAGGGAAGCCTGTTCGACTTCAACACTCAATACTGGATTGAGAGTGTGACTGGAGAAGATGGGACTGAAATGATGTTTGATCCACCAACGCTCAGTTTCACAACTCCCTCTGAACCACCTCGCTTCCTCGGGGTCGGAGAAATCACTTTCTCCGACGCGACAAAGAAAACTATCAATATTGTTCTGACAGGATCACAACTCACAACCTCTACTTTCACTCTGACACTGACACCAAATGGAGGTGGACAGACAGCATCAGTCCCCTTCTCATCCACAAGTGCAACAACAGGAACAGCCAAGGCAATTGTATATGAATTTGAGAACAACAAAGTCCAACTCATTTTCGGAGAGACATACACAATTACCAAAGTGACAGATAATGATGCAAACGACGTCTTTCTTGCTCCGGATTTGACTGTGATTGTTCCTCCAGAACCGACAAGGCTGTGCTCAGCAAGTTTGGGAGGAGATGGGATCAACGATATCACAGTGAAGCTGGCAGGAAAGGTGTTTGAGAATAAAAAGAGTTACACGGTAGTTCTGTCAGGAACATCAACTGAAGCCGAATCAAGCGAGACACATAAAGCGACTCTAACTGTAACAGGAAGCACCTCTGCTGTCGAAATCACTTCGGTGCAAGTTTTATATCCGTCAATCGCGTCAAATGCAAACCAACTTCGATACGGAATGAAATATGTGGTGACATCGATGACAGACACGATCGTCGAACCATCTGTTCACTTCATCACGCCATCTCGACCGCCTCGCATCATCTCGTCGGTTTGTGAACTCGGTGGAGACAACGAAACAAGTGTGGCAGTCACTCTTCAAGGGATGAGATTGGAGATGGGGGGATCGTTCACTTTGAACATTGAACAAGTCGGAGAGGGGGCAGATACACCGCCTGCAACCTCCGTCCTTCAAGGCACCTTCAGTGGCGAGGAGAACGAGCAACAGCATACGCTACTCATCAAGATTTTCGGTGAATCGAAACCAGCTCTCCGGTATGGCACACAATGGAAAGTGACGTCGTTCTCGTCATCGCTCGCTCGCCTCGTTGTGGACGATTCATTCAGAATCGAAGTTCCAAACGAACCTGCTCGAATCGTTGGAGCATCAGCCTCTTTGTCGGCAGATGGCAACTCAACAGAAGTCACACTGATTGGTCGATGGATGGAAGCTGGCGAATATGAAATCACTCTGAATGACTCCCCAGTTCCTCCATTTCTTGTCTGGTTCGTTGGAACCGTTACTGAAGAACGAGAATCAACAGCGAAATCGTTTGTGGTTTATGGAGGATTGACTGAGATTGAACTTGAATTTGGGCAGAACTACTCAATCTCGTCAGTTTCTCGACAAACGAGTCCAGTCGAGCCGATCTGGATCAACACTGCCTCTTCCTGGTTCGTTGTTCCATCGGAACCGATGAGAATTGAAAATGGCTCAGCCAATCTCACACCGAAACGTACAGAAGCATCCGTCATCCTTTCTGGAAGATTCCTCGCACAAGGAGAATTCACACTCGTCGTCCACAACTCAGACAAGACGTCAACTGTGACGATGACCGATCCTGTGTTCGAAGCAGGAAAGCTGAAGTTCGTCCATCAAGTATCTTTGTCTGATGCAGCGATGCTTCTGAGTGGACAGACGTATTCCATCTCTTCGCTGACAATGAAAGATCCTGAAGACAACTCTGACAAGCCGATATTGGTGAACGACGATGTCTCAATTCTGATTCCTGGTATCCCAATTGTGACATCAGCATCGTTCTCGTACGGGAATGAGATGAAGACGAGTGGAGTTGTGACGTTGGAAGGATCGAATCTGTTGTTGGACGGATTCTATGTTGTGACTGTTGAACCAGCGACCTGCTTTGTTGTGAGCTTTGACAACTCAACAACAGGCTCGTCTTCCGAGTTGGAGATGGGAACAGGGAAGACGCTGTCATTCTCGCAACAGTATGAACTACTGTCAATCCGAAAAGAGGATGATGAGGAAGATGTGATCGCGTGTTCAGGAGTGGCATTCACAACGAAAGAGCGACCTCGAAAAGCGACACTAATTGTGGATTGGCGAGGAACAGACGAGAGTGGATTGTGTGGTAGTGAGACAAGACCATGCAAGACCTTCGATGCCGCTTGGCTGATTGTTCCAGCAGTTGGGATTGTCGAACCGACGATTGCACTTGATCACGGAGGAAGGATGAGACAAGGAGTCTCGATTGACTCGTCAATGTCGGTTCTTCTGAAGAACGGAGGAAATGTTCCTCCGACACTTGAAGTTTGGGAAGAAGCAGATTCGGATGGCGAGAAAGGAGCGATCGTTGTTGATGGAGGAGAACTCGAGATTTTGGATGTTGATGTCTCGATTCTGTCACACTCACCTTCTTTCGTGTTCCTGTTCGCTTCTTCTTCAACAATCATTCTGAAAGACGGTTCAATTGTTGGTCAATCGTCCACTGATCCAAATACTCCTTCTCCAGCCAACTCTGAAGATGACATCTGTTCGTGGACAAGTGGTATCGTTCAACTCTCGAAATGCACTACGAACATCACAGCCACAGTTCTGTCTCATCTGTCGCAAGGAGCGATCAACATGGAAGGAGGGTCTCTCTCAGTCTACGCATCGTCCTTCTCCGACAACTCTCCTCAAATCGACTCTTTCCCCTCAATCCATCGAAACATCCACTGCTCGGAGAACGGATCTGTTGAGATTGGGAGTCTGAGTGGAGGCGATGGAACTTCTGCCAGACAGCTCAGTCCCTGGATGTCATCGTCGGACTGTTCTCTCTCGTCACCAATCATCGACTCTCATTCGGCCTTTTTCATCCCAACTCTGAACACATCATCATCGACGAGCTCGTGGAACAAGAAAAATGAGACATTCACAATCACAATTGAAGGATCGACACTGATTCCGTGGTCTGTTTCTGGAAGTGCTTGAGAAAACGAAGACAGGACAATTTGGAAAGGGAACGCAGTTTCCTCTCTCATTCGAGTCCACACTCTCATTCAACGAAACAAGCATCACCCTTTCACTCGCTTCGTCCAAGTTCTCTTCACTCGACTCGTCACTCGAATGGCAAGGACGCCTTGGTTTTGGGAACGACCAGCGAACCAACGAGTCATTCCGCATCAGACTGAGCGCGTCGGATCGATTTGCGCAAGCTACGAAAGACAACATGAAATGGTGGATTCCTCTCGTCGTCGCTCTCTCACTTGGTCTGTTGGCAGCGATGCTGATTCTCTTCGTCTGTTGGAGACGAGGAAAGGCAAAGAAAGAGAAGGAGGACGGACTCGAAGAACTCCAACAGGAAATGGACGTTCAGAAGGACGATGGATTTCTGGAGGAAGACCACACACGAAATGTTGTCGATCAGCGAAAAGTGGAGGTTCCGATGACAATCACGACGATTCCAATGCCGACGAAGAAAGAGGGGCAGGTCATGGCACTCGAGCGAAAGGAAGGGGCAGTCGAAGCACTTCGATGTGTCGAGGACGAAAAAGAGAAGATGGAGACAGTTTTGGTCGACGGGAAAGACACGCTGTTCAACCGTCTCCATTCGAAGGATGGCGGAGACGGGAAAAGACACGAGGTGAACGGATTGGATGTGAAGCGGGAATTGGTTTGCGGTTTGCATCGCTTGTCAGAGCATTATCCGCTGTCGCCTGTTCTTTGGAATCTGTCGCCTCATTGGATCCTGATCGACTCGAAAGACAGATTGTGCTTCAAGACTGCAGATCTCACTCAGACTCAACCTCAATCACATCCGACACGATCCCACAACGTTGTGCAGGAATCGAATCACGAGTCGTCTTTTTTCGATGAGGCTCCTTCTGCCATCAGTGGCGAGTGTAAACACGACGACAAAGCAGAGCAGAACGATGAACCAGAAGTCGTGACAGAAGGAGCACGCTGGGAAGCACCTGAATGTGGGGTGAACAAGCAAGGAGTGGACCAGCAAGCAGGACTGGTTTTTCGGCTTGCCATTCTGTTGTGGGAGATTGAAACAGGCCAAGTTCCGTTTGGCGAGTATGATGCTTCGAATGCTCAACGTCAGATTCGCGCCGGAATGACGCCGAATGTTGACCTGATCGCGACGAAAGAAGAGAGAGAACTGATCTCAAGCTGCCTCTCGTTTGATCCTCAGAACCGGCCGAATTTGTCATCACTTTTGAACTTCTATCTGTCTCCCCCAAAACCACAAGTCGAGCACCTTCTGGAGCTGCATGACCAATCGACCATTCGTCAGGACGACGCCCAGTGTTCGACATCATGACACCCTTTTTGTTCAAGTCGATCTCTTTTTGTTCATTTCACTCAAACCACTCTCCTAAACGTACCTCGTCTGCCTCATCAGTCTGAACACTGATCCCTCTCCCCACGTCATTAACTCATCATTTCCTCACCACACATATCTTTCATTATGCCTGGATCCGACACTGTTTCAGTTGCTTCGATTTGTCGGTTCTCCAGTCGACACACCACCGTTCATCGTCCCTATCGACACTCGTCGCTCACGGGTGAACGACCACATTTTCACACGAACACTCTCTCACTCACCACGTCACCCTTCTTCCTTCTCCACAAGATCACTTGCTGGAACGTCTTTATCTATCGCCGAATGGAGGCACTTGCTTCCAACCTTCCCAAATCCTTTTGTCTTCGAGCTTGCGTTCAAACACAAGCATACCATCCTTCTTTTTGACTCTCTATTCGTACTTCCTCGCTCCGCACACAATCCACGAATGAGCAGTGAGATTCTGCTGGGATTGCGTGGAGTGATGATTCTGTTCTGAGAGGGTTTGTTTTCCGGCTCTCTCCACACTTCAAACTCACTCTCTGTGCCAGCACAGTGTTGTCTGTGTTGTTGCTGATCGCCTCTTTTGGTTTTTCATTTGCAGAGATTTGAGTTGATATCACAGATTTCACATCTCATTTCTTCATCTCATCATCTCATCGTGATTCTGTGTTTAACAACTAGTTCACCACTCATCTCACATTGTGTAGATTTTCTGACATAACGTTGAACTAAAGTTAAAATTTTGATGATATGATCGATGAGTGAGAAGTCGATGAGGATGACACTGTATGATCAACCCGTTATTTTTTTAGGAGGTACCATTTCCATCTCATCTGTACCAAAAGATACAAGATGTTCAACCCAAGATTCTTTTACAGAGAATTTCAATTTCTTTTGGAATCGATGAGCCACCAGAATAGTTTCATCATACAAATTATGGACACCCCTTATTTTTTTCTTATGAACTATCTCTGGTGTTTGCTGTGTCTCGTACACGGCTTTTCTGAGACAGCACATCATTTATATATTTCACCCAATGGTGCAAACTCCAATCCAGGAACCAAGGAATTACCAAAACGAGACATCATTTTCACAACTCCCAATTCTGAGTCGAATCAAATCCTTGTGGGCGTATTTCCAGGTCATTATGAACTAGAAGAATATCGTCTTGATAGTTTGTTCATCTTATACAATAATTTTCTCAGATTCGCAACGTCTTTTCCTGGATGGAATCTCGACTTCATTTCTGCGACCAAAAGACCCAGATCACGCTATCTTTGTTTTAAATGACGCCGATTTAGATGCTCCAAATTCTCACATCCAACTTACCACGAATAGTCGTGTCCTTGTCGAAGTCAACGGTGATTACATCAGCACAGTTCACAACTTGACAGTTTCCCAATCCTTTGACTCGTACCGCGTGAATGGCGCTGCATTTCTCGTCAATCATGGCGAGCTCCAACTCCATCACATCTCAGCGTCAGAAATCCACTTTCGGCCGGACATTCTTCGACCACATGGTGTCGTCCTCGTAAACCACCGTGCCAAGTCCCTCATCGTCTCAAACTCTGTTTTCAAAGACATTACCAAGCCTAGTGGTTTTGGAGCGGCTATTAGCACAACTATCCCCAACCCAAATGCGGAATCAAAATGCAACCTCTTCCGAATTGGAGATCGCTGCCTCTTCGAGAATTGCAAATCCTCGAGAGGAGGTGCAGTTCTGCTCATGTCAAGCACAGTTGACTGCCAATTTGAGATTGAAGATGCATATTTCAAGAACAATGAAGCAGAAACTCTCGGAGGCGCCTTATATGTCTATGGAAGGGGATTATCCTCCAGTACGGCCACATCTCAGGTCAAAATGACACATGTACTCTTCCATGAGAATGAAGGTTTGATAGTTGTTCTCTTTTTCATCTTCTTCAGCGAAAGGCACGGATCTCGAAGTAAGAAAAACAACAGTCGGTCATGACCTGTTTGTGTACTTCAAAGATGAACCTAGTGTTTCTGAAAGCGAATTCCACTCAACTGCGACCACACTGGACAGCCTTTATTCATTCGTCCACAAAATCGGTTCTGGATCCAGGAAAGATGAAACTGGTCTGCTCACCACACAATTTCAACTTTACATCATTTCATCCTCTCATTCTTCTCTTCTTTTCAGCGATCGACCTTGAAATGCACCACTCAGAAGCCGCGGGAGTTGTCACTGAATTTATCTACGTCACGCCAGAAGCCAAGGGAGGCATCCCCTACAGTTCAGCCACCAGCTGCGCCACTCCGGTCACACCATGCAGTCTCCTTGGTGAGGGACTCAAAAAGTTCAATACTTTCACAGTGAATCCTAAGGCAACCATCTTCCTCCGACCAGACACTTTCAATGAAACAGGAAGCATTTTACTCTCTTCGAGCAGGGACAAAGTTAGCATCATTGGAGTTGCAGAATATAGCATTGTCGTCCTCCCGAAAGGCGCCACGTTTGACGTCCAAACTCCGACAACGATACTCCGCGCTTTTACCATTAATTTCGATCTGGTAAGTAACGCAATGAAGGTTGGAAGCAGTGTTGAGCTTACTGCAACACAGCTGACCATGCAGGGTCAGTCAACAACACCATCCATCGTTGACTCGAAACCCATCGTCTTGATCAACGGCAAGGGAACATTTACGGAGTGTACCTTCAAGAACATCTTCGCGAAAGAAACCAGTGTTTTGATTGACCCTTCAGCTGCTCTGACATTCAAGGAATGTTTGTTCGAGGATGTTCGCACACTCCCAACAACAACAATTGTTATTGACGAAACTGTCATTTCATTCAATCCCAGCATCAAACTCCAAAGTGGCTATACCATCACTTTCCAAGATACCACATTCTCTTGCCCAACCAACCAGACTGGCCAGTTCAAGTTCCAAGCAGATCTGACCACCAATGTTGTTTTTGAAGCATCCACCAACACAAGAAACTCGTTCTCCAAGATCTATTCAAGTGATTCCTGTGCATGTGTCATTGATTTGAACAAACATGACAGTCTTCTGAAGGTCGACTTCGAAGATATCTCGGGCGCCACTGGACACCCCTCCCTTCAGATTATTTCTCCATCAAGCGTGAATACCATTACATTGGATCAATGCTCGTTCACTCGAATTCACGGAAACGATGAAACAGCACTCAAGCTGGATGGGTCAGATCCCACTGCAGACCTCAGCCTCACCCTGACCCACTGCTCGTTCACAGAATGTGAAGTGACTGGCCCAAAAGGAAACATCTTCTCGTCAGCCAACAAAGTGTGGTACGCCATCGATACTCTTGACTTTGTCTCGTGCAAAGCGAAAGATGCCACCTTCTTCACATTTGCTCCTGTTGCTAAAGCAGACCCGAAAGTACACTCCATTTCCAAAATGACATTCACACACTGCGCATTCACGTGTACAGCCACGCCGATTCCAGGCCTTATCTTCAATTACCCCGCCGACCTCCCGCTGTCATCCCTTTCGTTCATCAGCTGCTCGACTGTGGGGACGTCTCTCCTTCGATTCAAACCGACGACAGAAGGACAAATCACGTGGTCAGAAATCGTTGTCCAGAACGGTATCTACAACTGCGTTCCAGCGCGAGCAGTGGATCGCGAGAAGAGGCAGTACCAACAAGGCTATGGTGCCATTGTGGTGGAAGCGATTGATGAGGTCCACCTGATCCAAGGGTCGAACTTCACGGATGTCATCAGTGTTGGAATGCCGTTCTTTGTGGCCAAGAGACAAGACATTTCTGAGAGAACTTTCATGCTCACTATGAACAACGACAGGTTCGTCAACTGCAAGACCCAACACGCAGATGGATTCTTCGTCGTCGACACTTGGAATAACCCAGTCTCGTTCTCGTCCGTCTCAGTAACATCATGTTCGTCAAGCGGAAAGGGAATCATCACCATTCGCCACATCGTCCCCACCGAGCAACAAGAACGAATCGACGAGCAAATCGCTGAAGGTGAACCTCCCGAAGTTCCAGTCTACGACAACAAGAACACGCTCTTCCAGGGCCAAATCACCGTCAACACCCAACAAAGTCCACAAGGAAGCATCGGGTCTGGCTTTGCAGTGGTTGGAAATACAGACGTCAATTACACAGAGACCTTCTGCCCCATCACCGGCTCGAATGTTGTGTTCACTTCGTGCGGGTCGCTTGGCTCTGGCGGGTCTGCCTGTATCTTCGATTCAGTAAAGTCGACATTGTCAAGTTTGTCGATTCGAGTGAGCGATGGACTGTATTCTCAAATTGCTACAAACAACTCGGTCATCAGAATGACACAGCTGTCACTCGCCAACACAAACAGAAACGCACTCTCCACAATTAAGGGACAAGCCAAAACGGAGGACGAGATCAACAAGCTCGTCGAAGTCGCCAGTCAGTACGGCTTCATCTTCCTCAACAGGTCCACCACGACAATCGCCGACTCGATCTTCAGTGTGTCCCACATTGCTGGTATCATCATGCGAGGAGGAACACTCACTCTCGAAGCCTGCACATTCGACGATGTCAGCATCTTCCCTGAAAGATACCCAGATTTCAGAATGAACGTGAAATGCAACGAGAGTGGAATCATCTCAGCCGACGTCAACACCAACTTCCTGTCTGGCTCTCTCACACCCATTCCAGCCGAAGAGACCAAGCTCCCATCGTGGGTGCTTGATGCCTTCTGCACGCTCTCCATCGAGAGAAAGACAGTCACTTCATCAGACACGACTTTGGCAACCTACCGTCGTCCTCACTACCCATCTGCTCTCGTCACAGCAGCAACTGGTTTCGTTGACTCCACAGCCAATCAAGACATCCCCAAACTGTACCTTGTTGTGGAAGGGACAGAACTGATGCCTGCCAACTTCACTTGCAGAGTCCGATCCAAGACCAAGGGAACCAAGGAATCTGAAGACACCTATCCAATCCCCTACAACCACACCCACGTCCGCTGCGACCTCAGCGAAGAACTCGCAGCGACTGGAGATCTGTTCGCTGTCCAAATCTCGAACGATGGCAAGTCGTTCTCAACACCAGCTGTGGAAGTGCAGTTCGAGCTCAACCACACTACTCCTGTCGAACCCGAGAAACCCGTCCCACCTGTCGATCCAATCGGACCTGGCGCGAAGGCCGTGGACTCTGTGTGGCCCGTGGTTGTCATCATCGTGGTTGTGGTGGTTGCTGTGATTGCAGCAGGTATGATCGTGCTTGTCATCTTCCAGAAGAGAAACAGCAACAAGGACAAGTACCAGCAACTCAGAGAAGACTCGAAACACGCAGAGCCGCTGGATTCGCTCAAATGGAACGATCCGAACCAAATCAACGCTATTTTCAACGCCCAACTGGATATGAGTTTCATGAAGGAGAACTTCGAGAAGGAAGACGAGGAGGAGAAGATTGCTCCCGATGCTCGTGAGAAGAGACACGAGATCACTTCAGAATCCATCGAGAGCAGAACTTACCAAGATCCAATCTTCTGGGCAGGAAACAAGAATCGCAAGTAACATCGAAGACACCGACATCTCTTATTCAAGATTGTCGTTTTTACTTTTGTTTGTTCTTACCTATCGTCCATTGTCATGACCCATACACCGAACTTTTTTTTTGCAGAAATCGATGCTCCTAATTAAGCTTAGTCCGAACGAAAAATAAAGTTTGCTCAAATTCTTCACTCTCATCTTTGTGATAGTGTTCATCCATCTTTTGACTTCTCTTGTCACAGCTCGCTCCATTGTGGACATCATCAACACGAATCCAGACTCAACATGGTTCGCCGTTGATTACCCCAAAAACGTCATGTCTTTGGATCGATTGGAGATGCTCTGCGGTGAACAGATCCAGAGAGAGCGTGAATTTGAATGGGCTGCTCCACACGATGTCCCAAAGCAATTCGATGCAAGAACAGTGTGGCCAGGGCTTATGGCCCCCGTTACCGATCAAATGAGTTGCCAAGGATGCTGGGCATTTGCCACAGCTACCGCTGCCGCGAATCGATTCAACATCAAAGGCCTTAATGTGGGAGTCCTCTCACCCCAAGATATCATCTCATGTGATAAGACAAACGGTGGATGCCAGGGAGGAAACGCTCTTCGTGCTCAGATTCACATGAGAAACTACGGAACGTCGTCATTGGCGTGCCTCCCATTTGTCTCCGGATCAGGAAGAGTTCCAACTTGCCCAAAGACATGCCAAAATGGAAGCGAAATTATTCGTCACAAATATGATAGAACCATCACTTGTTCGGTGGATAACATCATGGAGGGCCTCATGCAGGACGGGTATCTTTCCTTTTCATTCAATTCATTCTTCCAGCCCGGTCTATCTCCGTTTCAACGTCTACACAGACTTCGGCACTTACAGGAGCGGAATCTACATTCACCAGACAGGTGAGCTTCGTGGAGGTCATGCTGTGACTCTCATGGGCTGGGGTGAGGAGAACGGTGTCAAGTACTGGCTCTGCCAAAACTCTTGGGGACCAGCATGGGGTGAGAATGGATTCTTCAGAATCAGAAGAGGCACCAATGAATGTGGATGTGAGCAATCTGGCTTCTTTGCGGGAACTGTCTCTTAAATTGCAGGCTTTTTTCCCTTCTCTTTATCTCTTTATGGACTCAATGTTTCTGTTATGTCCATGTGTTTCTTGAGTTTTCAACTTCCATCTCGTCCTTCCCGTGAGTGCATCGAATCTATTTGATTCAAAATCACCAGTAGCCATTTTTGTCGTCACCAGGAGTCTCAGAAGACTCACAATTCCCGCTCAACAGAAGAACACTGGCGGAATCCTAACCACAAGGAATTGATTGAATTCAAGCAAGAGAAACGTGGGTGAAGTGATCGCTGCAGTTTTGCAAATGAATAAAGCCAATTTCAAAAATGCCATCTCTGTTCATCTCTTGACATTCTCGTCCTCTTCTCAGTCACAGAATCTCTCTCATCATGTGTTGAATCATGTCCCTCCGAGAGAGTATGGGTTTGCACCGAATACGTTGACTCAGACACCTTAGTATCAGGAAAAATCACAGCGGATCCTCGATAGGTTTGAAACGTCAGTCCGGAGAGAGGTATTGGAACACTAATAATGACATCAAGCGAAAGAAGAGGTTGTATGGAAGACTGCGGGGCAGAAGTCTTTGATGGGCTTTGGGAGAGGAACGGACAGTCCATTTGATGCGTCGAGACAGTTTCGAGAGGAGAGAGTGATAATACACTCGTTGCTCTGGAGAATCGAGAGAGGGAAAGATGATTAGTAAAATAGAAAATGCTACATTGTCTTTGACGAGAAGAGTGAATGAGAGGACAACGTCATCTGAAAGACGGTTGATCGTTTTGGCAATTTGAATGTCCATGCTCGCTCAATGGGAATTTTAATTGGATTGTTGGTTGAATCTTTTTCGGCTTTTCGTTTTTTCGGGAGATCGAGCTTAAACTTCTTTGTTGTGAGAACTTCACGTTCTCCATCGTCAATGGACAAAGAAATAGTCGCAAGAGCATTAAGGATACTTATGTCTGTTGTTGAGAGGGATATAATGTTGATTTCACACGATTCGTTCGGGATCCTTGGATTCAAATCTGGGAGGAACAGAACTCTGGGTAGAATGGCAAAATGGAGTGGAGTCTTCGCTCGGTCGCATATTTCAAGCTTTTTGAGGTTATGTTTGTCTTCCTCAAGGATATTTGTGAGAAGAGAGATGAATGAACGGAGTGTTCGGATGAGAGCAGGTGAGGTTGAGTTTTGACAAGATGATGATATTGTGGACAGAGAAGAGTTTAAAACATTGATTTCAGCTGATAGAAGATCTTTGGCATGGGAGAGATCTTTGAGTGAGAAAGGATGAGTCTGGTATGGGGAGGCTGTCATTGGCGAGTGGAGAACATGAGAATACGGATGTATTGACTGGCGTTGTGGCAGGTCTGGATAGTCCGTGAAGGCGACTAATAGAAAAGTGAAAAGACACAGAAATAGATGAGATAGAGAAGTGATTAATGGATGGTGTGAATAGGAGGATTTAAAGTCACATTCATGACTTGAAATTGCACAAATATTGCATAAATAGAATGAAGGCGATAGTAGATTCCAACAATACCGTTTTCTAACGCTTGTGAGCTTCGAAAATGTGTAGGTGAAATTTCGAGAACAGAATCGAGATCATCTGTTGATTCTACAGGTTCTGTAGAAAAATGATCAAACGAGGAGTAATACGGAATACCTTCTGCGTCTGGGAACGAAGCTGGTGTTGACATGATCAGCCCAGAACTTGTACGAGAAAGTAGATGGAAATCGAACCTCCCAAATAAGTCACTGCCAATCAAAGTTTGTTATTTTCTATAATTTAGTGTTGTCTTCTTTTCTACATCTCTCCCACTTCCCTGGCATGTAATCACTTCATTCAGTGCTGAGCTTCCTCATTGCATCAATCTGTGCTTCATCTATTGTTGACATCATCAACAACGACCCAACCTCAACCTGGGTTGCCATCGACTATCCAAGATCAGTCATCACCCTCGCCAAGATGCGCGCTATGCTTGGAGAAGAGGTTCAGGAGCCAATCTTCCAAGATTACTCCCCAGTTGGTGATGTCCCAGAAAACTTCGATGCCCGTGAACGCTGGCCCGGTCTCATCTACGAAGTCCTCGATCAAGCTTCCTGCGGATCCTGCTGGGCTTTCGCTGCTTCCGAATCCATGAGCAACCGTCTCGCCATCAAGGGATGCCCTCGTGGAATCATGTCCCCACAAGATCTTGTCTCCTGCGACAAGAACGATCACGGCTGCAATGGTGGCTCAGGTCCAACCTCCTTCGGCTGGATCGCTTCCAATGGTGTCACAAACCAGTCCTGCTTGGCCTACACATCCGGAGGCGGACGTGTTCCAGCCTGCCCATCCACTTGCGATGACGGCTCCCAAATCATCCGTAGCAAGGTTGTCTCCGCCCAAACCTTCACCATGTCCAACATCCAGAACGAGCTCATGACCAACGGACCAGTCTACTTCCGTTTCACCGTCTACTCTGACTTCATGAGCTACAAGAGCGGTATCTACCAACACAAGACTGGATACCAACAAGGTGGCCACGCTGTCCTCCTCATCGGCTGGGGTGTTGAGAATGATGTTCCATACTGGATCCTTCAGAACTCTTGGGGTAAGGCCTGGGGTGAGCAAGGTCACTTCAGAATGATCCGTGGCAAGAACGACTGCGCCTGCGAGAATGGATTCTACTCGGGTGCTGTTATTTGCTAAGTGTTTTTGGAGTTGTTATTTCTCTCTTGAAATAGCATACAATAAATTCTTCAGAGTGTACAATTCACCTCTCTTTCCATTGCTGTGTTTGTTTAATTTGGTGAAATGAGTGCAATCATCTTCATCAGAACCGGTCTCATTGAGACACAACGATTCGCCTGGATTTGAATCGATTGAAAGAATCTTTGTTTTTTTTTCACCAAGGAAACTATGAAGAAATAACCTCTATCTCTCGTCTCCTATATTAAATTGACCAAATGAGTGCTGATGTCTATACCTGTCTGACATGACATGACAGACCTATTTTTCGCAAAATCGTTGACATGTCATGACATATAGGTTTTTAATTATGGGTCCGAGATCTTTTCACTTTTCCTTGAATAAGATGATAATCAAGTCAATTCGAAATCTACCAGACATTATTGTGACTTTAGTTCAGTTTGATGTGGCAAGTGTTGTAATTTACTGCCTTCTCGGTCCAATCATCACATTATTCAGTGAATCATGGGATGATCGTGAGCCACATGCTGAACAGGCTATTTCTGCTCTTCTATCGGATTTCTTCGATAATCCGTTGTCCATCAGTGCATTCTGATTAGGAACTTAACACAATCTCATCCTGGTGGCGACAGCATTTTTCTTGATGACTTTCCGTGTCTTTACGACAAGATTGGAACGATTCTGTATGACTTTTACCTGTTCACAGCATCATTATGGTAGTTTTCCAGATTTTGGTCATCACACTCACACCGATCACAAGTCGTCTCCAAGTCATCTGAAAGCTGTCATCGACCTGCAAAGAACAGAACCACGAGACACAAATTTGCTTTTTTCACAAATACACATCAAATCGACATCCTTCTTTTATACAAGCAGACCTAGATTTGTTCAATCCCCATTCCACATGTGCCTCTGTCAAAACATCATCCTCGATTCTTGAATTCGCTCGTTAATTCGTCTGAATGTTCATTCAACCGACATTCTCATGATCTGTATGCTCTCTTGACTACTTTTCTTCATTATTTTCCCGTTGATCAGCCTGTTCTATCACAGAACAGCGAGTCTCTCTACATTGCCACAAAATCCGGTGATATCTGCAAGAGAAGAGGGATTCAAACCATGTTCCTGCTTTTTCAGTGGTATATCGCATTCTTTCATCATTCATCTTGATTAGAGTGCACATCTCTCCTCCTCACCGTGTCAACGTTGATTTTCATTCAAATGGTTCAGTGAACCGACCTCGACTCTTCAATGATGAAAAAAGCGATAGTTGTGATCCAATCAAACCATCTCTCTTGTCTTTACAGTCTTGATCCGTCTGTCACACGATCCAATTACCAACCTTCTTTTTCGCATCATCTTTGAGATATATCTCAACAAACAGTCTTATTCTGTCTTTTTTGACATTGTATGTTCCAATACAGGAATTTTAAAATCACATTTCATCATCCTTACATTGTTGTTTTGAATTTTTCATCAAGCACTACCGCATCAGTCTCTACCGGAATGGCTTTCCAAATCGAAGGAAAATGAGATTTCAACATGTTTCAAACTACCTAGAGCACAATCCGAGAGCTTGACAAGATCATGTTGTGATCAAATCCCATAGACCGAAATTATTGGCATTTTGACATCCCAAAAACCTCTGTCACACAGGTATATGATGTCAATTCATAATCTGAAGCGGCACGAGTGGACTTTCTGGGCCAAAGGTGATCGAGGTGTGTTGTGACATTGTAGTTCATCGAGGCTATTCTCTCGTAATAAATTGTCGAATATGGATGTGAACACGTTTTATTTTCAAAATGTTGAGAATACTGTCGAGATCGTCTCAGAGAATGTCACGATCATTCGATCGTGTTTGATGAGGTCGATCGGCGAACTATATCACTTCATCTTTACGCTTTCTTGATTCATTTCAACTTTATGTCTCGTATTTTCTTACAATTTTTCAAAACATAGCGATTGATCATGATGTATCGTGAAGTGACAATCTACTGCAGTTCTCCCTTCAAGACACCAATTTTTTGGAAGTGAACGTGCGGCGCGTTTGGCCTAGCGGTAGCCAACCCCTCTGTCGACTGTTGTGCTCGGGGTTCGACTCCCGCCGAGCACAACTTTTTTGCCACTACTTAGAGTTTTTTGGCCCAGAAAGTCCACCCTTGCCTCTGAAGCTTTCTTTTTTTGAGTGATTATCGAATTGATCATAAAAAAGTTATGGGGTGTTAAAATCGTGTTCGTTACTCATGACAGAATCAGGCAAACCTGTTCTAGATCAAAAAGAGGCGCTTGGAATGTATAGTCGCTTCTCTTCTGAATACGACATAGGCTCATTGAAGATAATGGTCCCAATAATCAACCATTTTCTTTCAATTATTCCGCCGCTTGACTCGTCTTCCACTATTCATGATAATGCATGTGGGACTGGACTAGTCACTCAGACAATCATTGCCAACATGGAACTAGTGAAATCGCAGGACGATTCACCATCAAAATTAACTTTCCAATGTACAGACCTCTCACCGGATATGATCGACAAATTGTCGACAAAAATCCAGAAGTTTGGATGGACAAATGTCACAGCTACTGTTATGGATGCCTCGCAGCTCACCTTCGATGACGAAACGTTCACACACACATTCACAAACTTCGGCATTTTCTTCCTTCCTGATCCCATTCCTGGAATTCGCCACATTTTCAGGACACTGAAACATGGTGGGATTAGTATTACTACGACGTGGGAAAGAGTCGGATATCTTCCTGCAATGCGGAAAGCAGATCAACTCACTCGACCAGATCTCCCATCAATCGCAGACACTCTTGGCGACAAATGGACTCAAGAAAGTTATGTCCGGTCAGTGTTCGAGGAGGGTGGATTCTCTGGCTCTCAAGGAATCGTGACATTCGACAGATGTGAGACCACACTTCAAGCAACGTCTTACGAAGGACACCCACTCACTTTTTGGACTCTGTACGGGTATTCGGTCAAGGGTTGGACGGAAGATGATAAAAAGAAATGGTTGTCTATCTTTGTCGAAGAATTATCCAAATCGGACGATTGCTATGTGGATTCATCAGGAACCTGCCATGTGAGGATGTTTGCTCTGGTTTGCAAGGCGATAAAATTCTGATTTTCTTCATATTTCAGTTTCATTTCGGCGCTATAAATTCTTACGTCCTTTCAAATTGGAGAAACCTGTTTTACGAACCTTTCATTTTGGGATGACCTTAGCCTCGACTTCTGAGATAGAATGGCATACTTTATCCATTGGAGATACGTGTAAAGTGCTACAGACAGACATTGAAGTTGGACTCTCGCAAGACGAGGCTCGAAAACGACTTCTTAGAGATGGTCAGAACAAACTTCCGACATCTCGAAGGACTCCTGCAATCATTCTCTTACTTCGTCAGTTTCACAACTCTCTGATCTACTTGCTTCTTTTTGTTATGATATTTTGCTTCATCCTCCGTGATTGGGTGTGATTCGAGCTTTCATTTTCACATCTTGTTTAGATCGAGGGCATCGTGATAACATGTGTTATCCTCATCAATGCAGGTATAGGTTTCATTCAAGATTTCAAAACCGGGAAGGACAGTGAAGCACTCACCAAAATGCTCTCACAATCAGCTGTCGTCATCAGAGATGGAATCACAGACACTGTCCAGTCCACAGAGCTGGTTATAGGTGATATTGTCCAACTTCAGGGTGGAGACAAAATCCCAGCCGATTGTAGATTGATTGAAGTCGCCAATTTTCACTCAGAAGAATCAGCTCTCACAGGAGAGACAACCTCGAACCCGAAGTCTATTTCTGTCAGTAAACTTCACTGCCCACTTGGAGAGCGCAAAAATATGGTATATTCTGGCACATATGCCTCACAAGGAACGGCACTAGCCATTGTTTGTGCAACAGGAACAAGCACACAAATTGGGAAGATTCACAGCATGGTTTCGTCAGTAAAGGAAGAAAAATCACCTCTGATAAAGCAAATCAACAAATTCAGCACCATTATAACCATTCTGACCGTCTTTCTGATTGGCATCGCTTTCGCTGTTGTTTACTTCATGAATTTCAGACGAATTCAATGGCAAGAAGCCCTCATCTACGGAGCGTCCATCGGAGTTGCTGCTATCCCTGAAGGTCTTCCTGCAATTATTTCCCTCACACTCGCAATTGGGATGCAACGACTGGCCAAAAAGAAAGCTCTCATGAAAACAATGCATTCTGTCGAAACTTTAGGCGCTGTGTCTGTCATATGCTCAGACAAGACCGGAACATTGACTACAAATCAGATGACAGTGAAGGCTATTCTCACCGCACCTGCAAAATACCAAGTTAGTGGAACTGGGTATAATCCGGCGGACGGAGAGGTTATGGATGCTGATGGGGATCTAAGGCTGATTGAAGCTGCTCTAGTCTCGGAATTATCAGCGCAAAGGTCGAGAGGACCGAAGAAAGAGAGCCCGAAGATTGGATCAGTGGCGCCTGCAGGATTGGACGCTCCAACACAAAAGAAGCCTCTCATTCAAACAGAAGAGGTTCGAGCTGCTGTCGATACTCAACGAATCGCTGAAAAGAATGGCCAGCATCAACAAAATCAGGATCTCTCCATGAATGGTCTGACAGACACAGAATCCCCCACTTCCCAAAATTTCAATCACCCTTCCAACACTCACAAGCATATCCATCGAAACAACCCCAATGGACCCGCCATTTATCATCACCCAGACCTGATCAAGGCCCTTTGCCGATGCAGTCTTCTCTGCAACGATTCGATATTGAAACAGGATGCTGTGGGACAATGGTCGATCCAAGGAGACACCACAGAAGGAGCTCTCATCCCTTTCTCCATCAAAGCCGGAGTATCTGCCGAGAATATCCAGAACTCATGCAATCGGATCGCGTTTATTCCCTTCGAGTCCGAATATGGGTTTATGGTCTCAACAAATCGATGTCCGAAAGATTCGTGTGATATTCTCTCTGAAGTGTCCGAAATAGGCGACACAAATGATTATATCTTCCTTAAGGGTGCGCCGGAAAAGATCCTGTCCCTCTGCACCAAAGAAATGACAATCGACAATTCCAACCATCTCACAGCCCAACCTCTTCGTATTGATTGGTGGAAGGAGGAAACTGAGAAAGTAGCAGCGATTGGTCTCCGCACAATCGCCCTCTGCCAACGCCTCGCTCCCACCGACCGATCCAATCAAGATAACTCCCTCCAAACCCAAATTTCATTCGACGAAGTGAACGAAGGAGGGTTCACACTGCTCGGCGTGGTTGGAATATTCGATCCTCCCCGAACGGAATCAAAACGGGCCATTGATCAATGCCGAAGTGCCAACATCAAAGTGGTGATGATAACAGGCGACCACGCAAAGACAGCTGCTGCCATTGGTGGCTTGTTGGGACTCGATCCATCGACAGTGAAGACATCGCATGATTTGGCAAGGATGACCGACGCAGAATTGGATCTGTGTGTCGATGGATGCGAAATCTTTGCGAGAGCGACACCTGCTGACAAGCTCAGAATCGTCAAGTCGTTTCAGAGGACAAACCACATCGTGGCGATGACAGGAGACGGTGTGAACGACTCTCCCGCACTCAAACAAGCACATGTCGGAATTGCGATGGGAATCAACGGCACAGAAGTGGCCAAGGAAGCCAGCAAGATGATTCTGTTGGACGACAACTTCGCAACCATCGTCACTGCAGTGAAACAGGGTCGCATTGTGTACAATTCACTCAAGCGATCCATTACTTACATCCTGCCAACAGGCTGTGCGGAAGTGCTGACATTGTTCGTCTCGTCGTTCATCTCTCACGTTCCTCCGATCAACGCGCTGCAGATTTTGTGGGTGAACACAATCACGTCCATCACTCTCTCCTCTCTCATCCCGTTCCAACGAGGCGAACACGATGTTCTCAACGTCCCGCCAAGAAACACAAAGAAAGGACTGCTCACAATCACAGTCCTCATCCGCACACTCCTCGCCGGGGGAACAATCGCGGCGTTCATCATTTTCTACTTCTACCTCAACGTCGACCGACGAGACCCGGTCCCATCTGAAGTTCGGAGGTATTCAGCCACGTCAGTGAACATGATCGTCTTTGCCGAGATCTGCTTCCTGTACAACACTGTGTATTTGAAGGAGAGTTCTTTCACTCCTCGTGTGTTCGTTGACATTGGTCTTGTCTCAACTGTTGCCATCGTCGTCCTGCTTCTCTGTCAAGTCGGACTGACCTACATTCCCAGAGTCAACTCGATTTTTGGGATGGCGTGGATGAAATGGTATGACTGGCTGTTTGTGCTTCTCTGCGGTGTCTCCACATTCGTCGTGATTGAGATTGAGAAAGCTGTGCATCGATGTCGACACTGGACGAGAATGAGACACCTGAAACGAAGAGCCATCGCATCACACACACCACACATCTTCATCCCGACACTGTCTTCCACATCTCGACCGCCGACCAGAACAACTTCTGCTGTTGAATCATTCTCTGATACGGACGACCTGATCACGACAGAGACGTGTTCGGATGTGGAGAGAGATGTGGGGTGTGATTTTGAGAAGAGACGAAGAGGGAGAAGTGGAGAGATTCGCGATGATCCTGCAGTTGGGATCGGTTTCGCGTCCTATCGAAACCATTCTGATCAAACGAGCAGTGGTGTCGTCACTCCATCCGTGACACGGTCAGCTGTTCATCCAGTTTCTTGATGACAAACTTTTTATCATTGGTTATTCACAGTTTCTTGCATATTCTATAAGCCATTTCATCATCTTTCACAAATTAACATCCTTTTTTCGGTTGTGTACAACTATATCCACCCTTCAATCCTCCATTTTTTCAAGAAACTGTGTTTGAAGTGGAGTGTAACTTTGTTTCTGGTTTGATCCTACAACGAATCTAAATGCTTCCTGACCCAACATCAAACGACTTCGCATCTGCGTCCAGTCAACGGTCTCAATCGACTGATCTTGTATGAATGTGTTCACTTTCTTGCCTTCTCTGATATTCTCGTCGACATTTCTTTTTTTTGTCACGTCTGCTCTTTCCAAGATATTCCCTTGTTGGATTCTTCATCACAATTCCAATGATTTCCGTTTTTCTATCTGCAGAATACATACTTTTTGGATGTTCTCAGTGCATATCGACGTGGAACAGAAAAGGAGAAAGTTTCGATCTTGACTGGTGTTCGAAATCGAATTGAAGAAGGTTTGAAACTCATCACCAATGTTCTTACTTTTTATTCGCTTTCTCTTCCTGATATCCATTCATCGTACTCCTGTTCTTCATCCCTAACATCGATCTTTCTCCATCATGTTTGGTGCCTGTTTCAGATGAAAACGAAAGCAGAATGAAGGAAGTGAGTGAGATGGGACTGCGCGTGGGCTTTGTGTCTGAACTGTGTCGGACGCTTGTAAGCGAATGCTCGCTCTTCCTATTCGTGTGTCTCCAAGTCATCTCTCCATCCCTTCCTCTCCTTCTCCGATTCTGACCTTCCTTTATTTATGTCAGACCATGGCATCAACACTACTAACTCTTCTTCTAACGTGTTTGTCGTTCCCAAATCGAATGAGAATGAGTTCACTTCTTCCCTCTCTCCTCTCCCTCACCCAAGTCTGCCACGCCCTTTTCACTCTACCGCTTCTCTCTTCTTTCTGTTTCCCTTCATCTTTCTGTCTTTCTTCATCAATTCCCTGTCTTCTCTTCTTCGCAGAACTCCGACCCAACCCTCTCCGTTCCTGCCACACACGCTGTCGGGTCTGTCTCTCTCCTCTCCATTTCTCATCCCTTTCTTCCCCCTCTGCCATCTGTCTAGGCTTGTGTGTGGCTCGTGTCTGACGTGTGGGGATGTGGAGGGGGTGTTGAGTGGGGGAGTTGTGGAGCGAGTGTGCGAGTGGGCGAGTGGAGAGAGAGACGAAGAGGAAGTGGTTGGGCTGCTGGGAGTGCTGGACTCGCTATGTGTTGGTCTGAAGAAAGTGATTCGAGAAGAGAAGAGCAGAGGAAGGGACGCGGCGGGGGGAGGGAAGGGGGAGAAGGGGGACGAGAAGTGGAGTGTGGTGTCACGCTGCTGGGCGGCGCTGGCTTTGGTTGAGAACACGCTGCTCGGACTGTGCTGGTCGGAAGAGAGGGCGGAGGAGGAGGAAGAGCGGGTGGGAGTGCGGGGAATGGCAGGGGCGATGCTGGCTGTGCACTTTGCGCATGTGCTGCGGAGGACGAAGAGAGAGGTGGGAGTGATTGGGGTGGATGTGGGGAGAGTGAGGAGAGAGATGGAGGAGAGGGATCAGGAACGAGAAAAAGAGATCAAGAGACAGGAAGAAGAGAGAAGGAAGGAATATGAAAGGATGATGGAAGAGGTGAAGAGAAACGAAGAAGAGAGAAAGGAGGAGAACAGGAAGGAACGAGAAGAGAGACGGAAAGAGCATGAAAGGACAATGGAAGAGCTGAGGCTACAAATGGAGAAGAACAAGCGATTCATTGAGATCGGAGCAGAGAGGGAGAGAGAGATCGAACGTCTCGAAGCAGAAATGAAGCGACAGAACAAGATGGGAGCAGCTGCGATCGAATGGTTCCCATCAAATGGTTACACACTCTCAGGCTCTGCCTTCACACGAACTGGCGGAAGCCATGCCACTCTTCTCTCGTCCAAGTTTGGGAAAGTTGTGGTTCGCTTCACATTCATCTTCAAACAAATCACATCCTGCACCATGATCGGACTCGTCGGAAATCCTCAGCTTGACAAAGTGAAGAGTGGAACATATTTCGCATCTTTGCCAGACGGAGGGGGATGGGACATGTATCCAGGCTACCAACATCAGGAACACAAAGGAATAGAGTTAAACCGTGGATCAGCATGTGCATGTGGGAAGGCGGGTCAGCGAGTGGTGTTAGAGGCAGATGGACGAGATGGAAAGAGAACACTCCGACTGAGTCAGGATGGGCAGACTCAGCCTTCCTTCTTCTCCAACATTCATATCCCGTTCAGATTCGCCCTTATTATATACGGGTCGACAAATGGGGTCTCAATTGAATCAGTCGAAGTGGTGAAGGAACCAACATTGGTTGGAGGAACAATGGAAGTGCGGATGGACTAGCGACACTCACTCTTCTCCCCTCACATCCTTCGAAATGAAATCGTGTCATCCTGAGATCAACCAGACTCAATCAATACACATGAAATAGATCATTCTGGCCGATTGCCCTTCCTTCTCCGACATTTTATCGATTGTCTCTCTGTGCGGTGTCATCAGTGCCAGAAAAGAAAACACATAACTGGACTTGGAGCAACATGAACGAGAGACACTGTTTGATTTGACGATGAGTCTCATGTCGAGCTTTCGAAGAAAGCGAAGAAATGATCCAACTGCAGACAACACAATGACAAAGAGAGAAGAGGAGATAACATCGAAGATCAGATAGAATCAAATTAAATTCACAAATAGGAGATAAAATAGAAGGAAAAAGACAGACAGTGTTGGTATAGTCGTCGGATCAGAAATGTCGTGTTCGTCAGAGTGTATTTTATGAACTTGACGCGTGGAATCACTGTACTCTGAATAAAAAAGATGATATTAATCACGAGAATGTACAAAATCCAGAAAGAAACCGTTCAGTGATCGTCTGAGTGCTGGTGGTCGATTTTCGTATGTTTCCCACATTATTGGATGCGCATTGATCGTGAATTGCGAGGAACTCCATCCCGATGAAGATATTGGGACGAGGTGGTGCGAACGGTGATTGGGAGTCTTTGGTGTTTTTCAAAGTATTGTCAACCAAAATATTGCACAACACTTTGATGAATCGATTCCTTCCTGTACTCATCTTCCCCGAAATGCACACACCGTTCCACTGTGTCACACATCCCTTCTGTCTTCAATTCTCTTTTCAGTCGTTTTCTGCGAGGAATATCTGCCGGTTTGTCATCCCAAGGATCTGGGGTGAGTCTCACAGAGAACAGATAGTCATCAACAGAGGTGTCAGTTTCGAGAAAAGACGTGGCATTTGAGAGAATCAGAGGAATTCTCGAAGAGAGAACGAAATCCATTGCTTGTTGATGGTAGACGCTGACACCAAGGAAAGCAGTGTAACAATAGACGAATTCGGATAAAACATTTTGATCGTTGATTGAATACCTGTTCTGGGAGAGAAAATCGATGTATTGTGAGGATGGGACAGCAACTTTTTCAAAAATCATATCTCGGACAATCATCTTCACTACATCATCAGACAGGTTGAGTTTTCGGATCTGTGTGGAGAGATGGAGAGAAGTGCGAATGAGGGACAGGAGTCGAGTGTGATTGTCGATCCAAGAGGAGAGGGTGTGAGCGAATGGTTGGAAAATGTTCAGCATTCGAGGTATGATATTCAATAGAAGCAGGCTAAGTCCATTTTGTGGCATCGAAGTTCCTATTGATGCAACGAGGACTTCGATACCCATTTCTGCAACGGATCGCATTGAACATGTGACAATGACCAGAACGCAATCTAAGAAGGAAGAGGCGGGGTCATCATTGGATCCAAAAGTGTTGGAGAAAAGAGTAGATTTACTCGCTTCAAAGATTTCCTCTTGATAATGTTTGAGGAAATCCACCGCTTTTGCCTCAAGAATCTCATCAAATTGAAAGTTGGTCTTGATCATCCGGACGAGTGAGATGAAGACAGACGAGTAAACAAATGTCCTTCGTGGAGTTGTTGCTTCCCAAGAGAGGAACGGATCAGAGGCTGTTATGGAAGAATAAAATGAAGATGTGAACAAGAATATGATACTAAGCTGATAATTATGTGAAGGCAACGTCATCCGGAAATCAGACATCAGGTTCGTAGTTGACACGAATTGATCCAACCCACAACCGATAAATTGTGTCGAAGTGGTATGGTATCAACCCTGAATTGGCTGATATTTTAAAAATGGAAATAAAAATAACGTGTTGCTCATGAAATGAATAATGTCAGAACTCTATCCAGTCTCTGAAATCCAAGAACGTCGATGTGATTTGAACATAAATTGTTTTGGCGATATGCAATGAGGTGATCTCATGAAACAGAAAAAGATGCATTAGTGGCGTAAAATACTGCCTTTTCAGAACTCAATCAGAAGTCTCTCTCACAACAGAGGGAGTGATTCACATGAAACGTGACGAGAGAAACAGAAGTCAAAAACCACCAAATTGAATCAACAGTCTCTGCTCCAAATCCAAGAAAGATGACGTGGGGCATGAAAAGTGCGGAAAGAAACAGATCTGAGCACACACAACCGATTGAAGTCAAGTTCGTGTGGAGTCATCTCAGATTTCTGTCAACAAAGAATGTCTCGACATGACTCGATCCAGTGATGAAAACAAGATCTGAAAACAAGACCTTGAAACAAGATTCAGAGCAATGATGGTGATATGAATGCTCGAGCAAAGTGATGGCTTCCGATGAGGTTCATTGTGCTGGTTCGTGATGAGGAAGTTGACGTTGTTTCGATTCCAGTTGTTGTTTCAATGAATCCGCTGCCGAATTCGTGATTTGCTTTGTCGCTGTCCCATTCTCAATCAGTTTCTCAAAGATCCTTTTGAACGAAGGCCTCTGCGAAGGGTCCACTTCCAAACACTCTTCCACAAGCTCTTTCAGTTCTGATCCAACTTTGTTCATGTTCGGCCTTGCCCCCAATCCAAGCTGACGCTGAGCATTGATCTCATCCAGCTCACCGAATGGAACGTCGCCTGTTTCAATCTCCCAGAGGACAAGGCCCAAGCTAAAAACCGCCGCTGCCTTCTCGTTGATTGGTGTCTTCACTTCTGTCCCGTTCTGATTCACAACTTCTGGTGCCATCCATCTTCGCGCAGAGTCGTCTTTCTGAACAGCAACTTCAGTCTTCTGCTGCGTCGGTTCGTTCAGCGATTGTTGAGAGTCTTCATGAAGTTTCAGAAAAACGTCATCTTGCGATGTGATCACAATGTTGTGCGGATTCAGCTTCACAAGCATTTCCTGATAACAGCCACATCGGCAAAGCTGTTCCAGTCCTCGCGCCACTCCGAACTGAACTTGGAAGCGGGCGATCCGTTTCTCTTCCGTGTTCGTCGAGTGAAGACGTGAATAGAGCGTGTTTCGCTTGTCGACAAACTTCACCTCGTTCTTCTCCCCACCTCCCATAGCTTCGCACATGTTACCAGGTGAGAATGTCTCTTCAGGTTCTGGCGCTTCTTTCTCGTTCTTCTCATCTTCTGTCGATGTTGGACACAAAGTCGACAAGTGTGTGTGCGTTGGGAAGTGATTCGAGTTTCTGTCGTCGATGTTGTGGAATGTCGGAAGTTCTTCCACTTTTATCTCTACTCCATCCAATTCTTGAGTCGAGAGCAGTTGCTGTGTGTCTTCCTTTTTCATTCTTTGTTTTCGACGACGACAACACAGAATGACAACCAGAAGGAGCACAAAAAGAACTGCGATCGATCCAGCAACAGGAATCACAATCTTCATCGATTTCGTCGCCAGAGCCTTCCTCTCAAACACCGCACTCTGCTTCACGACGAAGAACTCCGAAGTTCTCTGTCCATTTCCAAACACCAAACGGCCTCGCCATTCGAACGTCGCGTTGATGCTCTTCGTCAAGTTCGAATGTGTCAGCTCAAATTGCACGTTGGTTTCGGTCCACTTCGAGGGGAGAGTCTTCGACAGGTCGATCGTCGTCTTCGTTCCAGTTTCTTGTTTTGCTTCGTCGTCGAATTCTGAAACTTCAACTTCAAGTCCACAAGGAATCAGAAGAGCACCAGCGAGTGAGACTTGTAATTCGCCTGTCTTCTTCACAAACTCAATTCTCGACTCTTTGGGATTCAATGTTGGGACGAAGAAGGGAGCCAACTCGTTCACAACTGTCGAGCTCACTGAACAACCCTCTTTTGGCAGAATCCAACTTGGCGACCCAGGAATCAGCCCGTCTCCTCCTCCCAACGTCGTCACTCTCACTTCTGCGTGTGAGCAGCGGACATTCCGACGAACTGAAGGGAATGATGTGTTCGATGCGGTGTTGTTCTCGAAACTCGATGCATCAATCGTCACACTCTCTCCAGACACACTCACTGCTCCAATTTGAAGTGACACAAACGAGGTCAGCTCAATTCTCGCTTTCGTATCTTCAATCTCAATCAGAGAAGTCTCCCAATCACAAACACCACTCTCCTCCGACTCACCCGAGTTGGATGGACTTGATGTCTCTCCAGCAAAGAAGCACGATTTCACAAGCAAGTCCTTTCCGTCCTTCGCTGAGATGAACGGAACAGGTGTCTGGTTTGATGGACGGTAAACCGTCATGTCCACAAACGACGAAGAATCGAATCCTGAAAGATCGAATGCCGTCGACAGGAAGGTGACTGACGAGAGAGTCAGGTTAGACACAAGCGAGCTTCCTCCTGTCAGTCGCATCAGAGATGGTTGGATGGACGATGATGTTGTGACTGCAATTGAAATAAGTTCCGTTTCTCCATTTTCATTCAAAATCAACGATTCAGACGTTGTCATAGTCGACGATGAGACGTCCAGTGTGATGAACGAGAGATGGAGAGTGTCAGGATCGTCAAACTGATTGTTCACAAACCGTCCTCCCTCTTTCATTTGAACGATTCCTTTCTTCTTGTGACCCCCAATCCAAAGCAAGTCTCCATCCAGTTTCATCACTGAGCTGATTTCTCCTTCTCCATTGATTTCCACTGTCCGAACTTTCGTCAATCCAACTGACTTGTCAATCGTCAGACACGGAAGCTGTGAGCTTCCACAAAGCTGGTGGTCTTCACTCACTTCGTTCTTTCGAACAACGATCATTGTCGGATCCCGAGGATAGAATTCGTAGAGGAGGGAGTGATGGTTCGACGGGTCTGTCGAGAATGGAGGATCGTTGGGGTTTGTTGGGATGAAGAGAAGGACGCTCGGGCGAGGCGAGGAGGGACTCAGAGTGCCCTCCCAGTTTGACAATCGCACCGTGTTTGGGTTCTTTCCATTCAGCAGAATCCACGTCGGTGTGCCGCCTGAGTGGCAACTGGAGAATGTTGAACTTCTCACACACACTTCTCCATCCGAACTCGCCTCCAAAACACATCCCAACCCATCCACTCGACTGATCGATGTGAAGTTGCAGTTGGTCATCGTGATCGACCCAGAAGAGGTGATCAGAGGCGTCGATTGGAGCACGATTGATTTCGAGTGTGTGGAGGAAAAGAGAAGGTCACCTGTTGCGAGAGTGATCAGAGAGAAGGAGATGGGGTTTGGTGAGGATCCTGTGATGGTGCATGAAGTGAACGAGAGCGTGCCAGAGAGTGACGAGAACAGAGACTGGTGAGTTGATTCGGATGGGACGATGATGGCGAGAGACGAGAAGGAGAGAGTCGATTGAGTGGCGTCTTTCGGAGAATTGATGAAGCAACCACCCAACGAGAAGGACAGTGTTGACGATTCATCGTTCCCTTCAATGCACAGATCACACTGCGGTTCGATTGGAGTCGTTGCAGTGATCCTCTCCATCACTTTCATCGTGTCAACCGATGCTTCCTTCATTCGGCGCAGTCCCAGTTCGAGCGAGTTGCAGAACAGGAAGAAGTGCCCACACTTCTCAAATCCCTTTCCATCGTCGTCGATCTCAACTGGCCCTTCCAGAGCCACCAGATAAGGAAGCAGAGAGATGTTGAGGCCTGTTGCTGTGTCCTCTCCCCAAAGCGACGATCCCTTCTCGCGAGAGAAGCTGTTGTCCCATTTCGTTGATGTCATCGTCTTGTCCAGATTGTTCCCAACAACAAACACGTCGATCTCGATTTCTGTGTTGGAGTTGGACGAAGGAGAGTCAAAGATGAGGTCTGTCATCAGATAATCGAAGCTGTCGGAATGAACAGTGGTTGTGTTCACAAGTTCGAGGAAGATCGCGTTCGCTTGGCCTGAACACGTGCAGGACGTGAATGTGTTGTTGTGGAGAAGGAAGGATGTGGATTCTGTGAGGACTGTCAAGATCACACCCGCTTTCTCGTTCGATGAGTTGATTGAGTTGAAAAAAGTCGTGTTCATGTGGAGACTCGAACCTGAAAGAATCTGGATCAGAGTGGACGGGATGGGTTGATGCCCTTCTTGGCTGAGGGAGCAATTCCACATTTCAAGCGAGCCTGATTGGCATTGCAGAAGACATGAATGTTTGAAATTCGAAGGAATCACGATCGACAACGATGAGATCGTCGCACTGGAGGGGATCGTGAACAGAGCAGTGTTTGTTTCGGAGAGCGCTGTCTCCTTGATTGTCATCTCGTTGTTGCTTCCAATCACAGTTAGTCTTTCGGAGAGTGATAGTTCGCCAGAATGTTCCAGATTTGTGTTGAATGTGATTTGTGTGTCTGGCGTTGATCCAATTCGGCTGTTGAGGAAGGAGAGCGATGAACAAGGATACTCCGAGAAGCCACAGACCGACACATCGCATGAATCGGACGAGACGAATGTGCTGATGGGGAGAGGAAGGAAGTAGAGCGAGAGAGGAACTGGAATCGGGTAATTTCCTTCTTTCCCAACAAAACCTCGAGACGGCGTCGACTTCTGCCAATCGAATTGGAGACATCCTTCCACGATTTTCGTCGAGAGCGTTGGATGTGAAATGAAGACATGATCGGCTGTTGAATCGGGCGACGAGCACAAACTGAAAGGATTACCCGAATTGGATATTGTGAATGTGCTCCCCTCCACAAGAGACACATCCACAACTCCACTTCGACTTGACTCAGTCGAGTTGCACGAGGTGAACGTTGTGCTTGAGAACGTCACTGATTTGCTGACTCCAACTTCCGCGAATAGAATGGAGGGAGTTCTGTTCGATGAGAACCCAGTGAATGAACAAGATGTGACAGAGAGCGACCCAGATGCTGAAACGGTGATCAGAGATGACGAGAATGATGGAACTGATGTGGTGAAGGCGATGAGAGAAAAGGAGAGCGAATCACATGGAACTGAAAACTGCCCATCTTCGTAAATCTTCATTTCTCGTGTCTGCGTCTGTCCAGCAATCATCAGTGACACTTCATTCGGGATGATTGTTTCATTCAGTGAAACTGTGTCGTGGACATTGATTTTCAGAGTGTCAGCAGCATTCGCTCGACGAATCCCCTTTCCGATCGTCGAACAAGCAACTCCAAAATGACCGCAGTGGGCGATGTCCTTCCCATTCGTCCCATCCACATCAATCTCGTTTCCAGGTTCGACAAGATACACCAGAAGCGACGATTCCACTGATGTCGTTGAATCAAGTCCCCAGAACATGTCTTCGTCTGTTTCTGGATCGATTGGTGGGAAGCGAGAGGGAACGATTTGTGTCGCAAACGAAGAACCAGAAATGAAGACGAGCGCACCAGACGGAACAGAGTTCGATGACTCCTCTGTGAACGAAATCCCCTTCAGATTGAAATCCCAATTCGTCTGTTGGGTTGTGGAGGAGAGAACGAGTGAGAGGAGAGGAGCACCAGTCGATGTGCACGATTCCATTCGTGTTGTTGAGAAGCAGAGTGTTTCTGTGTCGGTCAGTTCAAGTTTGAACAGTCCTGCCGATTGCGATGTCTTCAGTTTTGTGAAATTCACTGAATCCACACGGAGGGTGCCTGCAAAGTCGAAGAGGACTGAGGTGAGTGTGGTGTCTGATTCTGGTGAGCCAAATGAACACCCCTCGACCGAGAGCGAGCCAGTGGTCACTTTCACAAACGGAAGACTTCTTGCTCCACTTTCGAATGTGAAAGAAAGAGTGTGAAGAGTGAGTTGACGAGATGATGAAATGGAGATGGCTCCAGATGGGGAGACACTGATTGTTTGGGGTGTTTTTGATTGAATGGTTTGCGATTCAAAGGCTGCGGTGAGTGTTGTTTGTATGGTGTCGTCTCTGTTCAGAATGATAGTCGTGCCTGATGCCTTCAGAGAGGCAAAGCCTGTCTTCAGTGTCCGACAGGGAAGCTGAACGATTCCACAGTTTCGATGGTCTTCTCCATTCTCATCCACTGACAGCGTTGTCTCGGATTCTGTGTGAGGAAACCAGAAATATAACAGACTCTCCGCTCCCTCGTTTCCGACTTCACCCGCATACCTCTTCTTCTCTTCAATTGTCATCAGACGGGCTGGGAGAGGTTCGAATGTTGTTTTGATCAAACTGAACGGCGATGTCTTCGATGTTGTCTCGAGATCGGCTGAGTGAACAAAGATTAGAGAGCCAGTCGCGTTCGATGAGACAGACTTGAAGAGCGAGCCACTGTCGGATGAGAAAGACGAGCCAAGTCTGAGAACGATGGCTGTGCCGAGTGAAGGATGTGTGAACTTCAGATTCTTGAACTCTGTTCCTGACAGACTGAGCGAGCATCCATTCGCCACATCGAGAAGTGTTGTCATGAATGTGTTCATTTCTGTCACAATGTCTGTTCCGATGCTGCAAGTCGTGAGAGAGAGCGAGCCTGTGCTGACCGTGACAAGTGTGGAGACTGTGCTTGTCGGTGAAAGAGCGAAGACGAGTGAGGTGAGTGACAACGATTGTCCAGCTCCATTCAACACGATCGAGCCTCCAAGTGACTGAGAGATCGTCTGCTTGCCTGATGTCGATGTGAAACTCGCTGTTGATGTCACTTCGAAAGGTGTTGACAAAGACGTCGTATTCGACACGAAAATCGAGGTGCTGAGTGAATGTGCGAGTGCCGAGGCGAGAGCAGATGACAGGGACGAGCAGCGGAGTCGATCTGTCCCACAATTCGGATGTTCGCTCTCTTCATTGTTTGTTGTCTGACCAGCCACGACTGTTCCTGTGGGAGGGAGGAGATAGAACAGCAGCGAGGACTCGAAGAATGGGTGGACAGAGGTGAGAGAGCTGTCGCAACCAACAAAGTCCAGAAGACGCTGAGATTGAGTGAACGATCCTGCCCAAAGTGAAGGAGTCACGACTGTGCCGAGAGAGGACGACGTCACACGAACAAGCGTGGCGGTTTGGAGGGCGACATTGATGCCAGTGAATGTGTTCGAGAGGAATGTCAGTTCTTGTTCTGTCACAACAGCAATCAGAGGCGTCGTGGAAACTGAGAAACTGTTGAATGTCGTTGTTGAGATTGAGAGTGATGCTTCCGTCGATGAGAATGAAATGAGAGGAGCGTTCAGAATCGGCCGATCGTTCGATCCTTTCATCCGATCAAAACAACACCCAACAAGTGTCACCGGCCCTTTCGTCGATTTGATCAGACAATATTCATGTGGCAAGTCAACTTGACACAAAATCCCGACATCATTCAGTTCAAGCGAGTCTGCATCGTCCCGAAGCTCAAACAGTCCAGCCGTTGCTATCGCACAGATGTCCAGGTTCTTCACGGTTAATGACGCTGTGTTCGTGATCGTGAACAGACAAGCTCCAATTGCGAGTGACTCATCGATCTTCAATTGCGAACGCAGAAGTTTGGCTGTGTTCTTATTCGACGTCGTTGTCCCTGTCAGTGTGACGATCTGGTTCGTCACAACAATCTCTTTCTCTGTGTACGTCATGTTCCACACAAATTGAATGTTTTGGGGAATGGGCTTCCCATTCTGATATGTTTGATTGAGGAATTTAATCCCAAACGCCAGTGTTTCACAGAACGACGACGTCCATTTGCAGTTTTCGTCGTCGTTTCCGCTTTTGCCTGTCGTCAACTCAACCTCCGATCCATTCACAGACACTTTCGGCTGAACCATCAGCTGCGTCTGAACCATCTCCATCTCTCCCGGCGTGCCTGTTCTCCCTTCAATCACAATTCGGAAGTCTTCTGAATACGATCCTCCCCCAAAATTCTGAAGCGATTCGGTCGTCTTCCCATCAAACAGATCCTTCTCGATGAACATATCTGACCCTTCCAGCGCCTTATTTCCCTCAAATCTCGCATCGTCTGACACTGTCGTGCTGCATCTGATCGGGTTGGCTGCACTCGACGTCCCTTTCACAAAAATCACTCCACCAAGTCCGTGCGCGTTGTCTGGTCCTCCTGCCTCTCCAACCGCCGAGCAGTTCGAGAACGTCACTGGATATGCCGATGACTTGTCGTGGACGAGAGTGACTGTGTTGGAGCCGGACAGAGCGACGAAGAACACTCCGCCATGCTTCGCTGAGCAGGACGTGAATGTCGACTTTGTCGCCACAATTGAGGCGCCTGATGAGTGAAGCACGCTCCCGTTCGAATTTGAGGTGAAATCTGAGAACTTGGACGAATCAAACTTGACTTCTGACCCAGTCGAGTGAATGAATGCACATCCAGACAACTTCACTCCTCGCGAGAAGGACGTTGAAGAGAAAAGGAGACTTCCTTGTTCCGCTCTGAAGAACGGAGAGGTGTGGGTCAGGTCAATGATGTCGTACGTGACAATATATGACGTGAATGACGATGTTGCCGTGGTGAGGACGACAAGCGGAACTGAGAGAGCGATGTTGACTGTTGTTGGAGTTTGAAACAGTTTTAACGACGCCTTCTCGCCGACCGTGAAGAATGGTGATTGATTCTGGTCTTTCGTTTTCAGCGTGCAGAATCGAAGTGCTACTTTTTTCTTCGAAAATTCGAGCGGCTCGAGAGTGAGCGGATTTTTGGTGAAAATGTTCGCTGTCACTTCCGTCGACGATTCTGGGAGATTGTGAACATACAAATTCAGAGTGCCAAACTCGACCAACGGAGACGCCCTTTCGAAGCGAGTCGAGATCGGATGATTCATTCCGAAGTCATTGAATCCTCGTGAGGGATAGATCAGTGTCACAGCATTTCCATTTTGAACGACGTGGTTTGGAGATGAAATTGAACGAGACGAGCCAATGCTGATTTTCGCGGTTGAATATCCAGAGATGAAGAGATCGTTGGCGATCTGAGTGATGGAAGGATCATTTCCTGTGTTAGCGCTATTCTTCGAGAAATACACTCCAATCGACAGACTTGCAGATGTGTTGGTTGTGCTCAGATCAAAACAGCCAGCTCGACCGACCGACGAACAAGCACCACAATCCGACGCTGTGATGGACAGAGTGGATGTTGTTGACGAATCAACGCAGCTTGCTCCTCTCCCGACTGTCCGAGCTATTCGAGAGAACCACACGTGAACCATCGAAACGGTGGCTGATCCTGTGATTGAGATGAGAGGACAGTCGGCGAGAGACACTTCGTCAAAGTGACACTGACAAACGTTAATCTTTCCTGCTCCAAACACGAAGAGTGACTTGGTTTGCTCTGACAGTCGATCCGCTTTGACATCTGTGAGGTAGAGAGTTGATGGAGACATCATCGTGATTGATGTGACCGCTTTCGACGAAGGGAGAAGAGTGAGAGCACGGAAGGTTGTGTTTGTGTTTTCTGAGAGAGAGATCCCTTCAGACATGATCGTGGTGAAAGTGGATGTGTCGCGCGCCCATCCCAATCCAACAATTTCGAAGGACACTGGAATGTTGTTGTGACTGAAACTGAACTCTCCACTTTGAACAAAAAGCGACTGGAATTTAGTCTTTGATGCAGATGTGGAGATCTTGACGAGTGCAGCTGCGATTGTCGCACAAGGACTGGACACTGAGCAATCCCCTGTTCCTCCTTCAGCAACCTCCCACACACCAGCAGCTTTTGGGAGAGAATCCGAAGGTGTTGGGAGATAATCGTCTTCATTCGTGAGATTTCCATTTGCCACAGTGCCAATGTAATATCCGAGCTTGGGAGCTTCCGAAGACGAAGTGCATCCAACCATGGCCCCAACTCTTGTGAGAGGCCCCAACTGCGAGTCTAAGAGATTGATATCATTTCCTCGATAGTGTGCGAGCTGGGAGCTGGACGGGTAGCACATGAACGCTTTGTTTCCCTCGAAATGCGTGTCCTCGAATCTGAAAAAAGCGCCGTAGTCAAAGAACATCGCTCCTCCTCGATTGTCTGCTGTGTTTCCTCGGAATATGCATCGTTGTGCGTGCGTTTGTGTTCCGTATGACGTGAAGCATCCGCCAGCACCTTTGGCTGAATTAGATTCGAACAAAGAGTCGAAGCAGGAGAGGATGGGGTTTCCTGCACTTTGAGCGAGAACTCCCCCGTTTCCCTCAGTTGACTGGCCAATGACCCGACAGCCGGAGAAAGTGTGGAAGTCACAACCAACAGTCGTGAAGGCAAGTCTTGAACCTGTTCTTGTTGCAGAGGGGTGATGGGTGAAGTTGGATGAGACATATAAAACATTGACAGACTGACGGACGATGATTTGTGTGTCTGAGATGCTATTCCCATCTCTTGAGAACAGGACGCTCGATCTGTCGAAAGTGAGCGTGGGAAACGCATCAACATCTCCGCCAAAGTCAAGAAGAGCCATGCTCTTGTCGTTTCTGCGGATGAAGTCGAATGTGGTCGAGTTGAACGTCAGTCTTCCCGAGTAGTTCGAGAAAAGAATGACTGTGAACGCGAGAGACAGTTTGTCTCCTGTGAATGTGCAATTGTTGAACAGATGCGTCGAAATTGTCGGCTTCTTCGCGATTTGTGTTGGGTCTGTTGTGATGTTGTACGTTTCTGATTCCGATGTGAATGTCGTTCCCTCGGTAACTTCTGAGTTCACACAGTTCAATAATGTCGTGTTCAACGCGAGGAAATCTCTGGAACTCCCAAGAACAGACGCTACTGTTCCAAAAAGGCTGTTTTCAACGAGCCAAAGTCGATTTCCAATCAACAGTTCGCTTTCAATTGTCGTTTGGGCTTCCTGTGGAAGAATGGCTGATGAAATGTTGTGAAATTCACAAGACGACACTTCAGTGTGCGATGAACAGAGTTGAGTGAACAATCGATTCGAGAAGGCGAGTCCAGATTGTGTGGTCTTCTTTTGATTCGAGAAAGCACACGAAATGATATGGACTGTTGATGACATTGAGTATGATGGTGTGAGATCGAGCGTTGACATGGCAGGGAGAAGATTGTTGGTGTTCTTTATGTTGCATTCAATCACTGTCAAAGTACTGTCTTTATTCTTTCGGCCTTGCGATTCGGTCGATATCAGAAACGGAGGGATCTTTGAAGAACTGACGAACTTGCATTTTTGGAGTGTTAGCGAAGAATCTTTCAGGATCCCACAAATCGAACTTGACTCGGTTTCTGGGTGAGTTCGAGAATGACGAGGTGACAGCAATTCATGAGATGCAGCATCGGGATCGAGATTGAGGACGACATCAGAAATCATCATGGTCGAATTCTGCAAAATGAAAAGACAAGGTGATTCTGTCCATTTCCTCTCGTTCGGTTCTTCTTTGTGGATGATGATTGATCCTGGTCTGCCGGAAATGGTCGTTTCATCATCACAAATTAACATCCCAGAAGTGTGATAAGTCATCGCTGAGAGCTCGACGATTGTGTCTCGTTCCATGTGACAATTCTGAGCAGATTTTTGAGGGAGAAAGACTCCATGGAGAGGGATTGATGACTCGTGAGGAAGGAATGTGCGGGAATTTGTGCAAAACGAAAGCGAGAAAATAGCTGGGAGGAGTTGAGAGATTCCCATCTCTCTCCTCAAGAACCGCCGAGTCTGTCCGGTTTGTACCCTTAATGGCACATCCACTGAGATTTCCAAGAAATATCTCCTTTTTCCGGAGAAATGTTAAAGATTTAGATGGATATTTGCATGATTTTTGATGGGCGCAAAGAAATGCACTATTGGGTCCAGACAATCAAGATATTCTGGCACTTTTTTTGATATTTGTCTTGTCATGGCATATATCAGAAGATGTCCTCAAGTCAAAGATCACGATGAGGGTGTTATCGAATTGAAAAGATGGGAGACGAATTCGTCAGATTGCCAGATGGTGAAATCGTAAATCAAACATAATGGGCCCTTTTGAATGAGTTTCAGCCAGGGGAGCTTATCGATGGATCTTATATCCTATTCCTTGAGGATGGATTTTGATCCAACCCATGAACTAAGTCTGGCAGTCTGTTCATTCGAAGAACCCTTCAATTCACACTTTTATCAAGTGTCGACAAATAAAGCGATATGATGCTCATGAAACGAATAATGTCAGAACTACTTCTAGTCTGTAGCTTTCGAGACAATCTTGATGCTGATTTGACTCTTGTCAGAACCCCCATGAGGAAGAATAGACAACAAAAGATGACGTTATGTGAGGAGTTGGATTGTACACATCGGATTGTTGTCGTGGGTAGACTTTATGGTCTGAATCGTGTGAACTGTCGAACATACGATTAGGACGAGTAGTCAGTCAGGACCAGGAATAAAACAAGAGAGAAAGTGTGACACGGAAGAAGACATCCTTGTGTGAATGATTGTGATTTTTGGATTCGAAGGTTTTCGAGAGTAGTCAGTCGTGGGGGGAGGAAGATAATCGAACGCGGATTTTTGATGTGGTCGACGATACAGATAGTTGATTTTGTCAATGTAATGCTTGTCAAGCGGATGAATCATCGTCATGTTTTATTTACGCTTTTTAATGTGATTAATTGCACTCGCAAATATTTCACGATAATGGCATTGAAAGAAGAGATGAAGAAATATTGAGTAGAATATCCGTGAATTGTTGTAATATCAAGCAATAATGAAGCAATTATGAATAAAAACTGTTGTTTAATTGATAGAATCGATCAACCCCTTGTTACTCCGTTGGGAGTTGAAAGAAGAGATGAAGTGATTAAGTTTGTCTTCTTCTGCCTTTCTTTTTGGTTCCTGTGGTGGGTGGTGGGACTAATATTTCTTCATCTCTTCTTTCAATGCCATTATCGTGATCACTCTTCAGTGATCTCCGATTAATGGCCATTTCATTCCGAGATGAAGAAATATTGAGTGCGTTGGGAGATTGGATTTGTTTCACATAGTGTTTCCTCATGACTCCGGATGTTGTGCTGAGTAGGGATGAGCAACGGACGGACAAAAAGACGTTCAACTCGGACAACGGACAGCGGACATGTCCAAGTGAAAAAGAAGTGCTTCATGTGGCCTAAATCAACGTGATTGACACTGAATTCGTTCATAAATAAGTGAATAATTGTAATCAAATTCAGATTTTGTCTTTCATAAAAATGATAAAAGAGTACTAGAGAATTCGGACAAAATGACCCATTAATTGCAGAAATGTCCAAGCTTGTCCGATCTTGGACATTCACTCAATTGTTGAAAAAACGAATCATCTGAATTTCTTCACAATCCAATTGTGATCAGTTCAAAACGGACAAAACTGTCCTGTCCTGGACATGTCCGGATCGTCCTCCCCATCGGATGTTGACTTCGACTCACATTTTCTCTCAGAGACCATTACATCGCAATTCGAATTCCCTTGTCCATTCCACACTTCTTTTATCCAATTGTCACTCATTGCTGTCTCCATTGACTTTCAAACTTGTGGAGATCTCCACAATTCACACTTTGCCCATCTCCTCACTCTCGATGATGTCACACTGAATTGACACATGGAAAATGAACAATATTAGTATTCCTTTTTCTTATCGTTTCACTCTTCTCTACCTCTTTCTCTTCATTTGTCTGTAATAGATGATAAAATCTTTCTCCAATCAGAAATGGACATAAATAGAAGAAATCTGGATCACAAACAACATCAGTATGCATCTTTTTTTCTTTCTCCACTCATATTCATCGATTAGTCTCATTACACGCCTCCTCTTTTCTTCCAAACAAAACGCAGAAGATCAAGGACATCACATTCCCGACACTGTCCATAATTCTGCTTTTCTCATTGTCAGTTCATTATCTGAAGGAAAGGTTCACATCTTCAGACTCGACACAATGTCTAATTCACTCACAATCGAGAACCGCCTTGAGATCAAACTGAAGGAGTCTCTGAACATCACAGCATATTTTTGATCAATCTCCGAAACGAACCGTGAAGTGCGACTTTGTCAACACTCCATTATTCTGTTCGGATTCGCAATCGATGAGGAGCCGACCCCAGAAAAGTGCAACAATCAGGACGGATTTCCACGCGTACTCGACTTAAACAACCATCAATTTCATGCGCAACAGTACCTAGTCTCATCTACCACGCTGAATCTTTGAGGAAAATGAACAAGAATCTGTCACATATCGTCGGTGGACGAAAATCATCATCATGAGTCTCTGACGGGGAAGAACAAAGCCAACCACCATGACGAAACGACAAACTTCATATTTATCTTCACACACTGCTCGATTTTGGTATCATTGATGATAATTGATTGCGGATGGATGGGAACATCGGCTGGAAAACTCTCTAACTCCAACGTGACTGTCTCGTCGAGTACGATCATCTCAAATCCTGAATGTTCCCCATTTATGATTGTCTGTTCTGAGGGGAACGATGACAGTTCGATTTCGATCATTGACGTTGTTCACAGATCGAGTGAACTTCGGACGCTCCTTCCTCTGACAGCCATTTCGTCACTCAACCATCTCGACTCCTCCCAACCGTCCTGCTCTGAGATGAACTCTGATGTCTCCGTCAGTTGCTCCGGTCTCTCGATCGACGATGCGTCCCTCGTTCTTGGATCTGGTCGTCTCCTCTCTATCCCGAAAACACCGACCGACCAACCGCACATTTGTCGTCTCCTTCAACAGGCGCGGGGTATTTGACATCCCTGCTGTCAATGCCTGAAGAATCAATGGAATCGTTCCCCACCCCTCACCTCGTGTGATCATCCCCTCCCTTCACCTCGTGTGATCATCCCTCCCTCACCTCGTGTGATCATCCCCTCCCCTCACCTCGTGTGATCATCCCCTCCCTCACCTCGTGTGATCATCCCCTCCCTTCACCTCGTGTGATCATCCCCTCCCCCTCACCTCGTGTGATCATCCCCACCCCTCACCTCGTGTGATCATCCCCTCCCCTCACCTCGTGTGATCATCCCCTCCCCCTCACCTCGTGTGATCATCCCTCCCTTCACCTCGTGTGATCATCCCCTCCCCCTCACCTCGTGTGATCATCCCCTCCCCCTCACCTCGTGTACTCATTCCCTCCTGCCCCTTCGCACGGTCATCACAGCCTATCCACACTCCAAAACGTCACTTTCCCACCTCATCCTCTTAAATTACTTTTTCTTCCTCATATTCACGCATCCACATGTAACCTTCCTATTTCACTCTTATTGTTTTCGTCATCAATTTATTAATTCCTGGGTTTAGTCGTGTACAGAAAGAATTGGTTGATCAAGCCCATTGTTGCGACTTACGAGTGGTGACCTCCTAATTAGGCGCTGTCCGAGGACGGACAGCGCCTCACCTTGTCCGGACAATTGCTCCTCACTAGTGCTGAGCCGCGCTGCCCTTGCTACGTCGTCTTCGCCCCATCCTCTGTCAATCCGTTTCGATATTCCTGCATGTTTGAGCGTATACGGCTTATACTGGTCTGTATCAATACCAGCTCTCCTCATGATCACGCCGGTCATCCTTGCTAAGTCTCCCCCGCTTCTCTCTTCTCCGTCTGATGAGCAGAGAAGCTGGCAATTGGGAGCGGTGGTCTGCCTCCTGTCCAACTCGCCAAGCCAATTAGAGAGTCGATTCCCTTCACTGAGACCATCCTGTCTGAGAGTTACCTTTTCCGGTTCGTCCCCTGTTTTCAACTTGGTTAGAAATGAGACGGTTGTTTCGTCAGAGATGGTGATCGATTCCCGTCTGATCCTCGCTGCCTCTGTAAATCTGATAGCATGATGCAGAACCAGAATGATAGTCATAGCAGTCTGAACCTCCTCGTCAGAGATGTCCTTCCTGTTCAACCACATTCTATCCAATTCGACCTCCATCTTCGCAGCATCCCATGTATCCGAATATCTTGCTTGCTGGGGGTAGACCTTCTTCATCCCCTTCATTGCGGCGGAGACGATCATGGACGCTCCAACCTGCCCCTTTCCAAGTAGTTGTGATAACGTTGACAGCGCGCTGCGATCTACATGTGGTGGTCTTTTCTTCTTATTCTTTGTCGATGCAATTTGCTCTGACAGATAATTCGCAACGGTGACTTCATTAGTGTCTCTCCAGTCTCGACCGGCCCTGTCAGAATCAATAATCCATTTCCTGATCGCTCCCGCGTATTGACGTTCCGTCGCATCGCTGATTCCAGCAAGAATCCAGATCATTGTGTCCCTGCTGATTCCAATTTCCTCGGCTAGGCCCTCCCAGATCTCCCCAGCAAGAATGCTCGAAGGAGACCTGGGGGTCGGCTGCTCTTCGAAGCGATCATCCCTGGTCCTATCTGGGTGATTTGATCCGTCCTGCCCAGACAGATTGATGTTGTTGACATCTGGAGTAATTGATCCAGTCCCGGGACTGTCGACCAGTCTGGAATGATGAGGACTGTCATCGGACGGGCGTGATAAAGTTTGTTGATCACGCGCTGAATGAGTGGTATTGGTGGGAAGGCGTAAACACAATCTTCCGCCGTCCAATCCTGTAAGAGGGCATTTGTGCCCTGGGACTCTTCCTCCCTCATCAGACTCCAGTAGCGAGTCACCTTCCTGTTGCTTACAGATGCAAACGCGTCTATGGTTGGTCTGATTTGTAAACTGTTGATTAGTTGGGTGAAGACCTCCGTTTTGAGAGTGAAGTCTGATGAATCTCTCATTCTTGAGAGACGATCCGCAACTGAATTGCTTTCGCCGGCAATGTGCTCGGCCCAGAGGCGGCATTGAAAACGGTGTGCCTCGTTGAAGAGGGCTCTGAAGATTGCTAGTAGCGAGAGACATGTGCTCTTGCGATTGATATTTGACACTACTGTAGTGTTGTCTGATATCACCAGGATATCGTCGCCTGGGATTATCTGATTTGTCGCTAACCCTTCCGTCAGACCCAACAGTACGGCTTGCGCTTCGCGATGGTTGCTTGTGTAGTCTTTCCCGTCGACGAAGTGATCTTGCCAGTGACTGACAACCTTTCCTCTCTTCCACACAACGCCGACGCCCCACTCGCTGGCGTCGGTCGTCATGGAGACGGTGTGACAGAATGGCCTGATTGATCTTGACATTTGCTTCATGAGGTGTGAATCCCACCAAGCGAGCTCTTCGAACACGACTTCTGACATCAGGTCCATCTCTCCGTAGCCACCCCTTGTTACTAATGTCTCTTTCCATAAGACCATCTCGCGAGTATTGAAATGCGCGCGGTCGTCTGCAAATGCGAGCGCTTGAAGCTTGCCCACAAGAGAAGCTATCGAGTGGGCCCTCGTCCTGACTCCTTTCTTGTGTTGTTGGATTCTCTCCCTGACTGTCTGTGCAATCTTCCTTCGTTTTGCTTCTTCCACGGCGACTGTCGTTTCTATCGAATTCCACTCGAAGCCTAGATATTGCCCCACTTGTGTCGGCTCCATCCTTGACTTCGCCGCGTTGATTGTGAAACCCAACCGACGAAGTTCTGCTGCTACTGCTCTTGCATTCCTTGCTGCAGAATCTTTTGAGTTGCCGAAGATTATGAAGTCGTCGAGGTAAGCCACTATTGGGAAGAGTGGGCGGAACTTCGCGATGATTGGGCGCATTATTTTCGTAAACGTCCTCGGCGCCGATGTTAAACCGAAGCAGAGAGTAGTTTGAACGTAATCTATCCCGCCGACCCTGAAGCCGAAGTATGGGATACTCTCCTTGTGAAGGGAGACATGTAAATATGCGTGTGTGAGATCTAGAGTGCAGAACCAAATTCCCCTGGTCATCGTTCTTGCCACCGTTGCTGCTCCCTCCATCTTGAAATGATGTTTGACGACGTGATCGTTTATCCCCCTGCAATCGAGGATCCTCCTCCAATCCCCGTCCCTCTTGGGGATCACGAATGTTGCGCTGTATGCTTTCACCTCTCCGTCCTCTGCCTTGCGTATTACCTGTTGGCTTAGTTCTTCTGTGAGCAGGTGCTGAAGAGCCTGGGTCTCCCTGGCTCCCTGATGAATTTCTACGGGGTACCCACCGCTTGTCGGTGGGCCACTCTCGGACCATTCGACTTCCACGCCTTCTTTGATCAATTTTTCCAGATTGTACTCCCTCCACGCCTCTGCGAAGAATTTTGTTCTCCCACCCATGAGATGGGGTGTAGCTTCCTTTCCTTCCTGATCTATTGTTTCTTCGGCCACTTCCGTTGGCCTGGGGATGGCTGTCTCCGTGATGAAATTCTTGAACTGTCTGGACGTTGTTCGTTTCGCTGATGGAATGCATTCTGAGATTGCTGTTGCCCCCTGGATTGGTTGTACCGCCCCTGTGCGGGGCCCTCGCGAAAAAAGTGTTGCCGTCGTTGCCACTCATCTTTCCTTTCGTCGACCCTCCTTCGAGTTTTAGCCTTCAGTTGGTCAATATACTCCTGCTGCATTAACATGGAAGCTTGTCTCGCACTATCCTGCATAGGTGTCACGTCCAATCGCATGACATGCGCCAAGCGAGCGTCATAAGTTCTCTTTACGATTTCAGCGGCTTTTCGTGTCATCAGTTCGATGATCCTTGTTTTCTCTAAATTCTCTGTATGTTGCAAGAGCGATCCGGCACCGAGTTTCACTAAATGGTATGACTCTTTCTCGATGGTACGTAGAGTATTGTTCAGGGGGTTTGGACGTCTGGGTAAATTTTCCTTCACTGCGTCCGGGTACATGATGAATGCATCTCCTATCTCCGCCATCCTGTCCTTCACTTCATTTTCATCTTCTGGATCCCACTGAAAGGTTGGGAGTTTTGTGATCATCTCATTCAGACCTTGGAGCGCAAATTCCTCGTAATCTGTTGCCTCGGACTCAGTTTGGCTTGTTTGACTCTCGACTGGCGCCGGTTGTTTTCTCTGTTCCTCCGTCTCGATCACTGGTGGTTCAGCCCACTTGATGCGCTGGAAGTGTTTTAAATTCTGGAACTGAGCGGGAGTTATCCGACGGCTCCCACTCGCCATCGGGGAGACTGAACGTGTTGGGGGTGTGCTTGTAACAGCATTTTGCTGTTGCTCTTGTGCTGTTCGCCACGTGCTTTCGTTTGGCGCAAGTCGTAGCCATTCCTGTGAATCAGCGTTAACGATTGCGTCAATATTGACCGCCATCAGACGGGAAATATGGAAGAAAGCCCCAAGAGCTTGTTCTGCTCCTGGCGGGACGATGAATGTACCATATCGTTGAATGGCAGTCTGATCTTGTGCTCCGATAGCTTGGAGCGCATTCACGAATTCCTGACGCAAGTTGAAAAGCCCATTTATGGAGGGCCGGATAGCTTCCAGTGTGGATGCTGCTGCGTTAATTTCCGTCTGAGTAGGGTCCGTCATACGTGCTTGATATTTTGTGAACAATTAAAGGAGTAACAAGGGGTTGATCGATTCTATCAATTAAACAACAGTTTTTATTCATAATTGCTTCATTATTGCTTGATATTACAACAATTCACGGATATTCTACTCAATATTTCTTCATCTCGGAATGAAATGGCCATTAATCGGAGATCACTGAAGAGTGATCAGAATCATATTGGAACAGCAACGACAAAAAACTTTCTGACTAACATTCTCCACCACTTGCACTTACTCACGTTCAGGAAAAAAGTGGAAAATATCAACTCGATATATGCGAAAGGAATTATATCACTCGAAACGTAACAAATCTCGAAAACCGTGAAAGAAGAAAAAGAGAAGGTCAGCCTGTTGCCAACAATCTCAGTTTCTTAGAAGTACCACTGGTCGCGAGTCGTCATCATCTTCTGGCGTGGTTGCTTCGGGCATCCAGCGGGATGGTTGATTGTCAAGTTGTACACAAAGTCAAAGCCTCGTGTCACATTCATCGTCGACAGTCGGTGGCAGTTCAGCGTGATGCTCAAAGCACTGTCCGAACCTGCTGTCCCATTGTACATGATGTGCAGACCTGTTGGGTTCGCACGTGGGTTCTTCTGGATCAGGTGCACCTCTTCTGTTCCATTCATCGCAACTGGGAAGCACAGGTCCAAGTCTTCAAGCGAGCTCGCTGTGTACGCTGTCAGGTTGTCCCCAAGCTCAGATGCTCCACAGTGTTCGGTGCTGTTCACGGTCCCAAACAGGTTGAAGTACAACGTCTCGTTCTGCACGGGGATGGCGTACGCCGACCCGTTCAGGCGCAAGTTTTCGACAGGGAAGATGTACTTCCCAACCTTCAGACCTGCAACTGCTGAGATGATTGTGAGAGCGAACATTTGACAACAAATTTTTGGTATTTCGTGAGCCTTTATTTGTACAGAAAGACGTTTCGAACATTTTGAATGATGAAAAATGGACATGTAACCACCTTTGATTGTGTGAAGGATATGTTACTAGGAACAATTCGAATTTTTGCCGGAGAAATAGGCTAGTTCGTCATCCATTTCATCGAGATCAGTCACCCAAGGGCATGATCATGTTCCTTTTTCGAGTGGATCAGTCTATCGAGCATATTTCATTTCTCATTGACTCTATTCCCCAATGCTGGCATTTTTATCTCTTTTTCTCTCATTATCTTCATTTTCCAAACTCAGTCACATCATTGTCATAGTAGCGTCAATAATCCACGAAAATCAATAATCCACGATCTTCAAGGTGGACAATACTACCATCAGTGTGATTATGATGTTAAGTTGTCCTGTCCTCCTCACTTTCTGTCCGTCCTCCTCTTTTTCATGTCCGATTCTGAAATTGAAAGAAAATTGAAAAATTTGGATATTTCCAGTGATAAAAGTGCATTTTAGGATCGAATTTGGCTTGATTTTGCAAAAAACGTGAAAATCAACGAAGTCGATCCAACAAATCACATTGAGGGTTGATCACGGATCGAATCTTCTCGAATACTTTTGTTACCGATGAAATGTTGCGAAATACAGAATACGAAAGAAGTTAGAAGGAAGTGGACGGAGTAGTGATGAAACAAGCACTCTTCTTCGCCTTCACACAACTACCTCAGGTTGGGTCGGAACAAATGGAAGAAAATGAGTGAAGATACTGCGGAATTCATCCGGTTAGCGTAGAAAACCCGAGGGAACAGCTTGACGTTGGCGAAATTTGATTTGAAATGAAGTGAGAGATGAAGCAATCGACATATTTAGAATTGAGTGTGTGAATGAGAGTGAACGCGCGATCGTGGAGAGGAGGGAATGTGCGATCGTGGAGAGCAGGGACGCGCGATCGTGGAGAGGAGGGAGTGTGCGATCGTGGAGAGCAGGGAGTGTGCGATCGTGGAGAGCAGGGAGTGTGCGATCGTGGAGAGGAGGGACGCGCGATCGTGGAGAGGAGGGACGCGCGATCGTGGAGAGGAGGGACGCGCGATCGTGGAGAGGAGTGTGCGATCGTGGAGAGCAGGGAGTGTGCGATCGTGGAGAGCAGGGAGTGTGCGATCGTGGAGAGCAGGGAGTGCGCGATCGTGGAGAGGAGGAAGTGTACGATCGTGGAGAGGAGGGACGGAAGATCGTGAAGAGGAGGGAGTGTGCGTTCGAGTAGAGGAGGAAGTGTGCGATCGTGGAGAGCAGGGAGTGTGCGTTCGAGTAGAGCAGGGAGTGCGCGATCGTGGAGAGGAGGGAGTGTGCGATCGTGGAGAGGAGGGACGGAAGATCGTGAAGAGGAGGGAGTGTGCGTTCGAGTAGAGGAGGAAGTGTGCGATCGTGGAGAGGAGGGACGGAAGATCGTGAAGAGGAGGGAGTGCGCGATCGTGGAGAGGAGGAAGTGTGCGATCGTGGAGAGGAGGGACGGAAGATCGTTAAGAGGAGGGAGTGTGCGTTCGAGTAGAGCAGGGAGTGCGCGATCGTGGAGAGGAGGGAGTGTGCGATCGTGGAGAGGAGGGACGGAAGATCGTGAAGAGGAGGGAGTGTGCGTTCGAGTAGAGGAGGAAGTGTGCGATCGTGGAGAGGAGGGACGGAAGATCGTTAAGAGGAGGGAGTGTGCGTTCGAGTAGAGCAGGGAGTGCGCGATCGTGGAGAGCAGGGAGTGTGCGATCGTGAAGAGGAGGGACGCGCGATCGTGGAGAGGAGGGAGTGTGCGATCGTGGAGAGCAGGGAGTGCGCGATCGTGGAGAGGAGGAAGTGTACGATCGTGGAGAGGAGGGACGGAAGATCGTGAAGAGGAGGGAGTGTGCGTTCGAGTAGAGCAGGGAGTGCGCGATCGTGGAGAGGAGGGAGTGTGCGATCGTGGAGAGGAGGGACGGAAGATCGTGAAGAGGAGGGAGTGCGCGATCGTGGAGAGGAGGGACGGAAGATCGTTAAGAGGAGGGAGTGTGCGTTCGAGTAGAGCAGGGAGTGCGCGATCGTGGAGAGGAGGGAGTGTGCGATCGTGGAGAGGAGGGACGGAAGATCGTGAAGAGGAGGGAGTGTGCGTTCGAGTAGAGCAGGGAGTGCGCGATCGTGGAGAGGAGGGACGGAAGATCGTTAAGAGGAGGGAGTGTGAGTAGAGCAGGGAGTGCGCGATCGTGGAGAGGAGGACGTGTGAGGAGGACGGAAGATCGTGAAGAGGAGGAGTGCGTCTGGAGGGAGGACGGAAGATCGTTAAGAGGAGGGAGTGTGCGTTCGAGTAGAGCAGGAGTGGAGCGATCGTGGAGGGAGGGAGGGATGGAAGAGAGGAAGAGGAGGAAGGAGGAGATCGTGGAGAGGAAAGGACGGAGATGAATGAAGGTGGCTCACTGGGACTAGGTGTGAGTGGTTGTGAAGCGCGTCAGTGACGGCCTGTCCGGTGAAGTGAACGACAGTACCATCAGAACGAGGTGATTGGGATAAGGTGACCACTGTTGAGGGTGAGGACGCATGTTGAGAGGAATATTGAATGAGTTGATGATTGAATCGAAGGATCGACGATGAATTCGTCGGATGTGCACTTCACTGAGAGCAGATTGTGTGTCAAGCTCTGGAAAATCGAAGATGAGGAAGCGAGAAAAGGGGTCTTCGACGGCCGATCAGAGTCTGTGGTCGGAGAAGATTATACAAGATCCTGCTGATGGCGTTTTGTGTTGGATGAGGGATCAGCGTACTGTCCAGTCTGTCCTCGTCAACGATCCGGTAATTCTCGGCAATTGTCGTGGAGTCACAGTTCGTGATTCTTGTTGCGAACAACGACGAGCACCCTGGGTTCTGGAGCACGAACTCCATCCCTTCTGAAGAGTCGATTCCTCTGAATATGAGGCGCATGGCACAACTCACCTCGCCTTCAGAGGGAGGACGGCAGCAGTCCATGAAGAGTATGAGGCAGAGACTGGCTGGAAAACCGAGCCTGAGATGGAAAGAGAGGAAGGGCCGGAGAGTGTCGCACTTCCATCAAACTGCGCTGAACACGCCATGAACAAACAGCGACTGAACGTGATGTGGTTTTGAACGATGCCGTTGATTTCTGGATGATTCTGTTGAAGGAGGCGGCAAAGGGGTGAAGGAGACGTTCGAGCAGACGAGGGATTCTCCGTTGTTGAGTCCACACACCCTGTTCCACTAAGTTGGTTCGAGCTCATTGTGTCAGGAGGCGGGAAGAGAGGAGAGATGAGTCAACTGTGAGTTGAGTCGGTACGACTTGATTCTGTTCTGTCGAAAGTGTCCTGGGGAGAGGAGAGGACCAGTTCCAAGAACGAGGCTGGTGACGTGAATGAGGAGACCGGAGCAGCTGACAGAAGCTGCACTGTTTATCTCAGAGCAGGGTGGTTGGGCGGAGGAGAATTTGCGGATTGGGGAAAAGGCAATCAGTGGAAGGAGTGTCCGAAGTTCACTCGATCTGGGAACAACGTCAATGAAAGAAATTGAACATCCATCGTTCACCTCAGAACAGACAAGCATAAATGGGGAACATGCAGGATTTGAGATGATCATGCTTGACGAAATGACCACGTTGGAGTTCGAGAGTTGTCCGTTCGAAAGAAACATCCCTCGACAATCAATTATCATCCATGAAACATAAATCGAACAATTTGAGAAGATAAATATGAATTTGATCGTTTCTTCATGGTAGTTTGCTTTGTTTTTCCACGTCCGAGATTCATGTTGACGAGCTTCGTCCACCAACCATGTAGAATAGATTCTTGTTTCTTTTCCTCGAAGATTCATCGTCGTTGATGAGACTAGGTACTGATGCGCATGATATTTATCGTATTTTAAATCGAGTATGCGGTGAAATCCGTCTTGATCGCCATTTTCTCGTGTCGGCTTCTCTTCAATCGCAAGTCAGAGCAGAATGATGAAATATCGTCAGAGTCGCACTTGGTGGTTTGTTTCGGAAGTTGATCGAGAAAAAGTGAGTCATCCGCCTAATCATCGGAGGCTGGTTGTAAATTGGCTGCCCACGTTCGTTCCGCAATTCTTTGCATGAATAAGACCCGCTCAACACATCATTTCCCGTGTGTACGATGAGGGAATCTGTTTCATTCTGTGGCAGTAGCCTATTTTCGGAGAGCGGCACGTTCAGATCCTCCTTCCGTTTGGCTTCGATACAGTTCTCGATTGTGAGTGAGTCGGAGATTGTGTCAAATCTGAAGAGGTGATTGGTTCCTTCAAATCACGTTCTGACAAAGAGAAAGGCGGAGTTATGGACAGTGTCGGGAACGGGATGTCCTTGAAGTTCTCCGTGTTGTTCGGAAGAACAGAGGAGGTATGTGGTTCGGCTAATTGATGAAAATGAGTATAGAAACAATAAAGATGCATACTGATGTTGGGAGTTTTTCCTATTTCATTTCTTTCTGTTTATTTCAGATTGTTACACGATCAAGTCATCTATGTCGGATAAATGATGAGAAACATGGGAAGAAGAGGGTAATAACAGCGGAGATACATACTGATGGAGTGATTTTTCACCAGATTAATTCGATACGATATCAATGACAAGAAGAAGAGGAGTCAATTCTGGGTCAAGTGGTTTTTCACGAATTTGGATTCAACACAGACAAAATTGATTTAGAACCCGACAATAGAAGGGTTGAATGTAGAACGGAAGTCAAATTGCGGAATGAGAGGTCCTGAAAGAAAAGAGATGACGAAGACAACTCATCGTGGGGAAGAGGATCGGGACAAATCGGACATGTCCGATTTGTCCGATTTGTCCTCTTTTGAGATAAGTGCAGAAGTTGGATGAACTAATTGAGAGAAAGTTCCAGTGTGAATATAAGGTGCTTGTCCGATTTGTCCTCCTCTTTGTCCTCTCTTGGGCCGATCGTCCTCTAAACTCCTAATTAGGAGTTTAGGAGACAGAGCCCCTACGGCTCGTGATTCACCACCAAACTGATTTTCACACATATTAACGCCCTTTTTAATGTCATACGATGGATATGATCGAATATTGAAGGATCAAGTCTGCTATATAGTCAGAAAATTCCATGAAAAAAGTGCGGGGTGAAGACACTTCTTTTCAGACATTTTGAAGCATTCTCTGGTATTGAACAGGTCCGAATAGAGACAAAGAGTGTTTGAAGAACAGAGAGAAGGTGAATTCAGATGAAATGGAGGAAAACAATGCTGATTTTCCGAGGAGGACAGGACCCCTGTCCTCTGTCCTCAAGATTTTGTCCTTCGTCCGTCCTCTTAACATCATAACAGTGTGATGATTTTCCTGAAGTGGTTAAGCTATTTGAGACTTACCGACCCAAGCGAGTTTTGAAGAAAGTGTGGGATGACTGTTCGGATCAACATTCCAAAGTCAAATAAGCGAATAAAGGTGGAGAAATGAGTGAAAATGGAAAGCGAAGGATGAATTGAACTAGAATTGATCGTTAAGAGTTAACAGTTCAGAGATCCAGGACCATCGTACCAATTTATGGGAATGATCACCATGGAACAGAATCGATACTCACCATTAATGAGATTGAATTGATTCTTTTGACTCGTTATTCGAAGATATACTATTGTTATCACTCTTAACACTAATTGACCACACATCCAATTGCTGCCATGTTTCCAAAACTCAAGAACAGTTCACTCGTGTTCTTCTTCGGATAGTACCTATCAGCAACAATGATGTGACAGATGGTGTACTGAAGACAATCATTGCATGCCTCTTCTATTTGAAAGCTATGTTGGGATGGACTGAGAACGACTTTCACATCGCGATCGTTCGTTGTGGATTCGAATCTGTCCGACAAATTCTCTGAAACACCTCTCACACAATTGGAAAAAATCGTCTCCATGTCACAGTGCTGAAACATGCTCAAATCATGATCACCAGACCATCTTTCAACGAATGCCATTAGGATGCATTGGAGGTGCTCTGTCCGTAAAAAATTGGAAGCAAACCCTTGCAACAGCTCTGACATAATTTGCACTGCTTGATCTCAACAGCGGAGACAGAAAGTCAAGGCAAGTTGACGAAGGAACAGCTCGGAAGAAGCAATCGACTCTGGCTCAACTGCCAGAATCCCTCTCAGCACCCAGACACCAATCCACAATTGCTGAGCCACACTCCACTGTCCAGCACATGGTCACTCAATCGAGACAAGATGAACTGCTTCAGGCCATTCGGAGTGGATCGGCTTGTTCACGAACCAGTACTGATCAGGAAATGAAAGAGACTGCAACCAACTCCCAATCCAGATTTTGCTTTAAGTACGCATCTAGTTCAGATTAACATGCTGAATCTGAAGATCGCCGAGAAAGATGACAACCACTCATCGTCATCGACTATGTTCCCTGACTCACGCAAACCAAACCAGATTATCTAAGTACAACTGATTCTTTGAATGATGGAGGTGGATGGAGCTGACTTTCCGCTTCGGAAACAGGCCATTCGAACCAGCAGCGATCCGAATCTGTCACTCTGATACCGTGATGTTCTTCTTGCGTTCGATTGTTGACCAGCTTGTTGTACTGTCGAATGGAAACTTTTCTGTTGAAATCATCGACACGATTCTGTCGCAAGAAACAGACGAGCGTGAAGATATGGATATTGAAGAGCGAATGAGGGCAGACGGAAGAGTCAATCTTGACAAACCTATTCAGACCCCGTCACCCATCTTTTTATGCTCCTCTGCAATGTTTGAAGCGAGTGGAGTCTCATTCAGTGATTTATGCCGCCGTCGAACAACGTCACTATTTCTGCAACATTTTGTGTCGATCGCGCCTTTTTCCGTGACATGACGTCATCTGACAAGCTATCTTCACACTCTAAGCTGGTTGAAGTTTGGGAGTAACGTGGTGGAGTGAGTGGTGGAGGTGATGAACAACGAGGGCATCGTGTTTGTTGTCCTGGACATTTTTGGGCTGTTCGATGAGAGCTTGGGATTCCGCTGCTTCCGAATGAACAAGACACCTCCACCACACTCTCTCTGCAGCTCTCCCTCGCCAAACCCTCTCTCCATCCCTTTGCAACAGAGCCTGCTGTTTCACCATGGTGCCATGGAATTGCCTCCAGCTGCGGCTGGCCCAACCTTCACTACTGGCACTGCAGACTGCTTTACGCCTCTATTCCACCCGTCGAGCTTCTGAACTCAAGCCCAGTCTGTGTTATATCGCCACTGCTAACACTGGTAGTACAGTCGCTGTCACGTGGGTTCGCGGATCAAGGACGAAATTACACTCTTTCATTTCACATACTTTTTCTTTATTATCCTTTGCTCTACATCTGCTAGTATTCGACAAACCCGAAAAAGTGGTTGATCTTGCGTGAAGTGAAAATGAAAAAGAGAATGGGTTAATCTCCAATGCCCACCAAGTGTTCCTCATTATCAACAATGAGTCGAGGATCCATTATTGACAAGAATTCAATCAATGATCATTATCAGCGTCAAGAGTGAAGATCTAATTGGATGAGTGGATCCTGCTACCATATGCTTCTACTGACAAGTCTCGGTTTGTCAACTGTTTCAATATGAGTTTTTTTCAGGTTCTCTTTCATTTTGAAGCCAGAAATTCTCTGTTGTCAATAGATCTAGACATGGTGGAAACAAGTTCATTGGTGATCATGATTGTTTGACTATCAAACCGTAATGAGTGTTTGATTAGTTTCTGTTTGGTGTTTTGAAGTGATTACCTTCGATATTGGTATCTATCACGGAATCCACTGGCGGATTTGTTCAACGAATGTATGTCCTCTGTCTTTCTCATTGAAGTCCTGATTACTTCTGCCACGATTTCAAGAAGCTCAGAATCGTGGTTTAACCTTTGAGGATTCATCTTGCAAGGGGTACGACAGACCAACCAGCCATCTTTTTAGGAAGGATCTCTTTCTTCACATGTGGTTTTGGTTTTCATCTTGCTTGAGTCAACAAAAGGGGAAAAGAGAATGGAAAGAGAAGGACAGACTTTTTTTGAGAGTATACAAGGAACCATTCGATGGTATTTTCAAGTCCTTTTTGTGGGGGTTTTGATTCGTTCATTTTCAACTCCACACCTGTTCTTCACTGTTTTCCTTCATTTCTGAATCGATACCTGCTCTCAATTTAGGGAGGAGCAATTGTCCGGACAAGGTGAGGCGCTGTCCGTCCTCGGACAGCGCCTAATTAGGATGTCATTGCTCGTAACTTTTCAAAAAGGGTTTGATCAACTTTTTCTGAAATTTATTGACTAACTTGGAGAATTGAATCATTTTTAAGAAATAGGAGAGGAGGAAAAGATGAAGAGAGATGTGATGGAGAACAGAGAAGATGAAGAGAAAGAGTTGGATGGAGAAGAGAAAGAGGATGGATAGAAATAGGTGTGGAAGGGAAGGACGAGAACGAATGATCGAGTCGGTATGGCCTTTATGTGGTTTTTGATGGACTGATTGTGAGGAAGTTCCTTTCGGAGTGTCTCCTCTCATCATTTCGTTTCTCTCCCTTCGTCTCGTATCAACTTCGTTGTTCCTCATTCTCCGATTCATCTCCTCTTCTCTCCTCTTCATTTTCGCTGCTTCCTGTCTTGTCATTCTTGTCAGATCTGCCACACACGCCCGCTGGCTGGTCCGACATTCATCGATGAAAATGGAAAGGGGGTCAGTGGAGTCTCGGGATGGTTCAGTATCATCTTGTGAGGGTGTGGGTGTTTCCCAGGAGGTTTAGTTCACATTGTCGAAGTGCCGCTTTCCTTCTTCCTCCTTCCTTCGTTGTTCCTCTTCCTCTTTCTTCTTTCGTTCGTCTTCTTCTCGTTTCTGAGAGAAGCTGCCGCGTGAACTCGCACCAGTTGAAGTTGACGGGCCAACTGGGCGAGCTGGAGAACTGGACGTGTCGATCATCTTCCCAATGCCCCAGCGAGCAAATGCACTGGACACACTCGATCCGGTCTCGATCGTCGCTGAGTCTTTCTGAGCTGCTCGTTGCCTCTCTCGCTCCAAATCCTCTCTGATCTTTCGCTGCTTCTCTTCCGCTGCTTCTCTCTCAGCATTTTGCTTCCTCTCCCACTCTGACTTTTTCTGACTTTCAGCTTGACGTTTTCGTTCGGCCTCCCTTTCTCTCTCCTCCTCCTTTTGTTGTTCCTCTTTCTTCCTTCGTTCTTCCGCTTCCTTCTCCTTCCGAAGCGTCTCCTGAACTTCTCGTTTGATTCTCTCCTTTTTCTCTCTCTCCTCATCTTCCCTCCTCTTCTCCTCTTTCCTCCTTTCCTCTTCCATCCTCTCATTCCGCTCTCTCTCCTCCCGTCTTTCCTGTTCTCGCCGATTCTCATCCTCTTTCCGTCTCAAACGCTCCTTCTCTTCGCGGTCTTGATCGTCCTTCTCCTGTGGGATTCTTCTTTCCTCTTCAGCCTCTCTTTCCCGATTGAGCATGTCGGCTCGCATGCGCTCCTCATCGATCTCTTTTTGTCTCCGGTCTGCTTCCTCTTTTTGACGTTTTGCTTCTTCCTTCTTTCTTTGTTCTTCTTCTTCCTTTTTCTTTCGTTCGTCTTCTTCTCGTTTCTGAGAGAAGTTGCCTCGAGATGACGATGATGTCAGTTGGGGACCGACTGGACGAGATCCAACTCCAGTGTCGATCATCTTCCCAATGCCCCAGCGAGCAAACGCACTTGACACACTCGATCCTGTCTCGATCGTCGCTGAGTCTTTCTGAGCTGCTCGTTGTCTCTCTCGCTCCAAATCCTCTCTGATCTTTCGTTGTTTCTCTCCCGCTGCTTCTCGTTCAGCTTCTTGCTTCCTTTCCCATTCTGACTTCTTTGGGGGAATATTCGCTTTCTTCTCTTCCTCCCTTCGCCTCTCCTCTTCCTTTCTTCTCTTCTGCGATTTCACGCCTCACTCGTTCCTGAATTCGCTTTTTCTCTTCTTCCTCCTTCCTTCTCGCTTCTTCTTCCTTCCTTTTTGCTTCTTCCTTCATCTTCCGTTCTTCTTCCTTTCGAAGTTCCTCCTTTCTCTCCTCTTCTCATTGCTTCTCTTCAGTGAGTTCTTTCCGCACTCTTTCTTCAATTTTCTTTCGCTCTTCCTCTTCCCATCGTTTCGCATCTTCTTTGCTTCGTCTTTCTTCATCTTCCCATCTTCGCTTCGCTTCTCGTTCAATTCTTTCCTCTTCTTCTCTCCTCTTCCTATCTTCTTCTCGCCTCGCTTTTCCTCATCTTCCTTTCTTCGTTCTTCCTCCAATTCCTTCATCACCCTTTCTTCAATCTGCTTTCTCTCATCTTCTCTCCGCTTCTCTTCCTCTTTCTCTCGCTCTTCTCTCTCAGTCACCTGTTTCCTTTCCCATTCTGTCATTCGATCTCATGAGGGTGGAGGAGGAGATGAATAGATGTGAGTGGCTGTGAGAAGGAAGGGATGGACTGAAAAACCTCATTCACTTTACGAATGATTACATACGTTCTGCATCTTTCTGAGATGTCTGTCTCATGTTTTATCGATTAACTGTTCCACTTTAAATTTCTGTATAGTCAGGACACTTATTGTCATAAAAATGAAGAAATATCTGTAAGTCAGAGTAGGGAGAAGCATACTTTTCAAATTGGTTTCGTTTGATGTTTCCGTTTCGTTCTTTTCTCCAACTCCATTGTTCACGAGCTCGGACCCTCGATTATGAAGATCGTCCTCTCCTCTCACTCTGTTTTGTCTCTTCGTCCCAACTCCCAGTTCATTGTTTACGAATCAGCTCGGTTTGTCCTCCTTTGGCCTCATCTATTCCGTCTTCACAGGATCGACAGGTCAATCTGCCTTCTGGAGGGAAGATCAACAATAATAAATGTGAAAAAAGCGATCAATAATATGAATATGAATCATTTTGATTCGGAAAAGTGTAATACAGACTATTTCGAGGTAGAAAACGATCCGTTCATTTAGGGCGACAAATGAGAGTGTAACGACCATCTCATTTGGATAAGGGCGAGAAAGCATCGTATCTGGATTCAAAATGAGAAATTTCTTTATAAGAAAACATCTTGAACCAAAAGGAACGAGATACCAGTCAAGATCATCAACAAACCAACAAAGTGTGCAACAGAGCGGCGAATTTTGAAGGCAAATTGATTCGATCATGTTTGAAATAAGATACTACTATCATTGACTGAATTCTGACGTGTAACATCATTGAAAGAGAAATAATGTGTCAAATCGGAAATGAACTGAATTCCCGGAATGAGTTTATAAAAGTATCGCAGAATGAGTGGTTGCTAGAAAATGATGTGAAGAATGGAATTTCGAAGTGAAAACCGATTTAAGTGACCCTGAAAGAAATGGGACGACGAAATTAACTTGAGATGGGGAGGACGATCCGGACATGTCCAGGACAGGACAGTTTTGTCCATTTTGATCTGATCACAATTGGATTGTGAAGAAATTCAGATGATTCGTTTTTTCAACAATTGAGTGAATGTCCAAGATCGGACAAGCTCGGACATTTCTGCAATTAATGGGTCTTTTTGTCCAAATTCTCTAGTACTCGTTTATCATTTTGATGAAAGACAAAATCTGAATTTAATCACCACTATTCACTTATTTATTAACGAATTGAGTGTCAATCACATTGATTTAGGCCACATGAAGCACTTCTTTTTCACTTGGACCTGTCCGCTGTCCGTTGTCCGAGTTGAACGTCTTTTTGTCCGTCCGTTGCTCATCCTTATCTCAATTTAAGATTTATTTATCCCATTTCACAGAAAACATTCTCATTTGTTTTGTCCAGCGGTTCTCAACTTTCTGGGTCAGATCACGTGTCCCGTTTTCCTGGAAAAAAGGAGGAATGTCGAATAGCTGGATCGACATGAAGTGGTGACAAAAAGAGAATAAAGGGAAAAGAAAAGGCTAATATTGTGTGACACAATCGCGAAATCATGTGATGGCGACTGTAGCTTTGTGGTCACAGCTGAATGGACCTTCGTGGACGGCTGCCTTGCACGTGGGACAATGACGGAGATATCGAGTACGAGGAAGAGACAAGCGAATGACGGACGAGTTCTCATGGAAGCCTCAGACTGAGTGAACTAGCGATGGAGAAAGGAAGGAAGACAGACGAGCTCATTCTCAAACTCGCAACGAGGAAGCGATGCCAAAGATAACTACATTCAAGCGGAGGAAAACTCCAAGCGAGGGAGGAGTGTGACGGTTCATGCTTGCGATGCTATCTCAGTCGAGATTGCTGTCAACAATGAAGCATTCTACCAGACAGAGCTCGAACAGCCCTAAACTTTTGCCATCTTTGGACCCCTTTTTGTTATTCGGAGTGTACGCACAACATTCAGCAAGTTCGTCCTCGCCCGCTCGCCACTCCTGCCGGACCATCACACTTTGTCCCTGTCGGTTCGATATCGTTCTCGGATTGTTCAGCTGTCAATTGTGGAGTGATCTTTGCAGAAATGGATGACGCATGAACCCTCCTCTTCGTTGTCTGACTCGATCCACTCAGGAGTTTCTCGTCTGCTGCTCCACATTCTCGTAATCTTGCCTCTCAAATCGCTCACAAATTGGATGACACTGAGACAACGTGTTTGAAGGCGTACTACATCGTTCTGAACTTGAAAAACAATTTGGCTCTAGTCGACATAGACAAAGCCGTGTCAAATTTCGTTATTCGAATCAGGGTAGCGACTCTCCATCCAACAGACTGTCGGTTTCGTTCGCTTCGTTTATCTCGATGTAGCGAACAACTTCAACCCCACTCGCTCCCACATATAGAAGGATGAGGTCGATACGCACGCGTTTTGGACATCCGGCACGCAGAACACTCTGACCCATCCAACAAGTCGCTCATCTTCAAGACGGACAGGTTCACTTCAGCTATCCTCGACAACACGTCGTTCATCCACGATCCAGCCCAACTCGACGAGGTCATCCTGAAATATGTCGAATTCCTCAAAAACCTCTCCGCCCGCTTTCTCTACGGCAGTCAGGACGACACACTCACTGGCGACGAATTTTACGACAAAAATCTTGCCGCAGTTGCAGAAGATCAAGAAGGAGTGCTTGCAGAAGACGATCTCGTCACCTGATCTCGACCTCGATGGTTTTCCTTGTTGTTCTGTCATTTTCTCGTTTGTGTGCAGAAGTGAGGGGTCGTGCGTTACCCGAGGTCTTCCACCGCAGACTTTCCAGATGAGCCAGACCGGGAAATGAGTGAAAGCGAAGAGGGCAGCATGAACAACGCTTCTGAGAGTGTGGACGATTTGAGGATGACAATCTCCACGCTCTCTGACATCTTCTGTTTGAAAGTCTGTTCCACTGATCGAACGAACTGCCAAGCAAGTAGTGGAGGAGGGACACCGATCGAAGAGCTGATGATTCGGGTTGAGCGTTGTGGCTGTCCAGTGCTTTGCTGAGAGCACTGGGAGAAGTATGAGTAAACAACCAGCGAGGAAGACCAGACGCTCTTTGAACACTCAATGTTCACTGCTCCTTCATTTCCACTCGAACGGCATGCTGCAAACGAGTTCTCGACATTCTTGAATTCAGAGCGGGCGAGTGACATTCTTCCTTTGTGAATGGGTCCATCGAATAGTCAAATGAATGGGAGAACGACACGTTGCATGTTCGAAATGGAAATGAAGTGTCTTCGTCTTCGGAATCGCTGTCCCATCTCAACAAAGTGGCCCAGTGGAAGAGGAAGAAGATCGAAGAAGACTACATGTGACGCTGCGGGAAGCAGCTTGGAAGAGAGAAGAAGGAAGAACGAACAAGGAAGAGCGAAGATGAAAGAGAGGAGAGGGAAGAGTGAAACACAGAAGAGCAAACAAAGAAGCGAGAAGAAAGAAGAGCGAACAAGGAAGAGCGAAACACAGAAGAGCGAACAAGGAAGAGCGAAACACAGAAGAGCGAACAAGGATGCGAGCAGAATGAAGAGAGAAGAAAGAAGAGTGAAACACAGAAGAGCGAACAAGGAAGAGCGAAACAAGAAGCGCGAACAAGGAAGAGCGAAACACAGAAGAGTGAACAAGGAAGCGAGCAGAATGAAGAGAGAAGAAAGAAGAGTGAAACACAGAAGAGCGAACAAGGAAGCGAGAAGAAAGAAGAGCGAACAAGGAAGAGCGAAACAAGAAGCGCGAACAAGGAAGAGCGAAACACAGAAGAGCGAACAAGGATGCGAGCAGAATGAAGAGAGAAGAAAGAAGAGTGAAACACAGAAGAGCGAACAAGGAAGAGCGAAACAAGAAGCGCGAACAAGGAAGAGCGAAACACAGAAGAGCGAACAAGGATGCGAGCAGAATGAAGAGAGAAGAAAGAAGAGTGAAACACAGAAGAGCGAACAAGGAAGAGCGAAACAAGAAGCGCGAACAAGGAAGAGCGAAACACAGAAGAGCGAACAAGGATGCGAGCAGAATGAAGAGAGAAGAAAGAAGAGTGAAACACAGAAGAGCGAACAAGGAAGAGCGAAACAAGAAGCGCGAACAAGGAAGAGCGAAACACAGAAGAGCGAACAAGGAAGAGCGAAACACAGAAGAGCGAACAAGGATGCGAGCAGAATGAAGAGAGAAGAAAGAAGAGCGAAACACAGAAGAGCGAACAAGGAAGAGCGAAACACAGAAGAGCGAACAAGGAAAAGGGAAACACAAAAGAGCGAACAAGGAAGAGCGAAACACAAAAGAGCGAACAAGGAAGAGCGAAACACCGAAGAGCGAAACACAGAAGAGCGAAACACAAAGGAGCGAACAAGGAAGAGCGAAACACAGAAGCGCGAACAAGGAAGAGCGAAACACAGAAGAGCGAACAAGGAAGAGCGAAACACAGAAGAGCGAACAAGGAAGCGCGAACAAGGAAGAGCGAAACACCGAAGAGCGAAACACAAAGGAGCGAACAAGGAAGAGTGAAACACAGAAGAGCGAACAAGGAAGAGAGAAACACAGAAGAGCGAACAAGGAAGAGCGATACACAGAAGAGCGAACAAGGATGCGAGCAGAATGAAGAGAGAAGAAAGAAGAGTGAAACACAGAAGAGCGAACAAGGAAGAGCGAAACAAGAAGCGCGAACAAGGAAGAGCGAAACACAGAAGAGCGAACAAGGAAGCTAGCAGAATGAAGAGAGAAGAAAGAAGAGTGAAACACAGAAGAGAGAACAAGGAAGAGCGAAACAAGAAGCGCGAACAAGGAAGAGCGAAACACAGAAGAGCGAACAAGGATGCGAGCAGAATGAAGAGAGAAGAAAGAAGAGTGAAACACAGAAGAGCGAACAAGGAAGAGCGAAACAAGAAGCGAACAAGGAAGAGCGAAACACAGAAGAGCGAACAAGGATGCGAGCAGAATGAAGAGAGAAGAAAGAAGAGTGAAACACAGAAGAGCGAACAAGGAAGAGCGAAACAAGAAGCGCGAACAAGGAAGAGCGAAACACAGAAGAGCGAACAAGGATGCGAGCAGAATGAAGAGAGAAGAAAGAAGAGTGAAACACAGAAGAGCGAACAAGGAAGCGAGAAGAAAGAAGAGCGAACAAGGAAGAGCGAAACAAGAAGCGCGAACAAGGAAGAGCGAAACACAGAAGAGCGAACAAGGAAGAGCGAAACACAGAAGAGCGAACAAGGATGCGAGCAGAATGAAGAGAGAAGAAAGAAGAGTGAAACGCAGAAGAGCGAACAAGGAAGCGAAACATTAAGGAGCGAACAAGGAAGAGCGAAACACAGAAGAGCGAGCAAGGAAGAGCGAAACACGGAAGAGCGAACAAGGAAGCGAAACACAAAGGAGCGAACAAGGAAGAGCGAAACACAGAAGAGCGAAACACAGAAGAGCGAAACACAAAGGAGCGAACAAGGAAGAGCGAAACACAGAAGAGCGAAACAAAGAAGAGCGAACAAGGAAGAGCGAAACACAGAAGAGCGAAACACAAAGGAGCGAACAAGGAAGAGCGAAACACAGAAGAGCGAACAAGGAAGCGAAACACAAAGGAGCGAACAAGGAAGAGCGAAACACAGAAGAGCGAAACACAAAGGAGCGAACAAGGAAGAGCGAAACACAGAAGAGCGAACAAGGAAGCGAAACACAAAGGAGCGAACAAGGAAGAGCGAAACACAGAAGAGCGAACAAGGAAGAGCGAAACACAGAAGAGCGAACAAGGAAGCGAAACACAAAGGAGCGAACAAGGAAGAGCGAAACACAGAAGAGCGAAACAAAGAAGAGCGAACAAGGAAGAGCGAAACACAGAAGAGCGAAACACAAAGGAGCGAACAAGGAAGAGCGAAACACAGAAGAGCGAACAAGGAAGAGCGAAACACAGAAGAGCGAAACACAAAGGAGCGAACAAGGAAGAGCGAAACACAGAAGAGCGAACAAGGAAGCGAAACACAAAGGAGCGGACAAGGAAGAGCGAAACACAGAAGAGCGAAACACAAAGGAGCGAACAAGGAAGAGCGAAACACAGAAGAGCGAACAAGGAAGAGCGAAACACAGAAGAGCGAACAAGGAAGCGAAACACAAAGGAGCGAACAAGGAAGAGCGAAACACAGAAGAGCGAAACAAAGAAGAGCGAACAAGGAAGAGCGAAACACAGAAGAGCGAAACACAAAGGAGCGAACAAGGAAGAGCGAAACACAGAAGAGCGAACAAGGATGCGAGCAGAATGAAGAGAGAAGAAAGAAGAGTGAAACACAGAAGAGCGAACAAGGAAGCGAGAAGAAAGAAGAGCGAACAAGGAAGAGCGAAACAAGAAGCGCGAACAAGGAAGAGCGAAACACAGAAGAGCGAACAAGGAAGAGCGAAACACAGAAGCGCGAACAAGGAAGAGCGAAACACAGAAGCGCGAACAAGGCAGAGCGAAGAAGGAAGAAAACAAAGATAAGAGCTCAGCGTTCATTGAAGAGAACATGGAAGAGCAGAACGACGATCAATCCCACTTTGTCACTTCTTCCACCCATTCTCTAAACATATCAACTAGGCAATCAATTCAAGTTTAATGTTATTTTCATCATAATACGCTAGCTTAATTGATGTATAAAGGAGAAATGGACACAATTCGTTCTGATCAACCCATTGCACATAAAAAGGCACCTTCTCCCCAGATCTTTGACCTCTATATCTCGAAACAGTCCAGCCCTGTCCTTAGAATGTCCTCACCAGTCATTTCCTCAAAGATCGTGAATTATTGACATGGCGTGGATTATTGACACTACTATCAGATATCTCGACATGAACGCAATTCTCTCCTCCGAGCCTTCGTGATCCCGATCATATCTGACTGTTTCTTCCCTTTAGTTCAATTTGTGTTTTCCTTCGTCCTCCTTCCTTCCTTTTTCATGATATGAACATGGTCAGTCCTCTATCGTTCCATCCGCTGCATTTCACTGGAGTTGGAAAAGAATACGTGCGTCATAACTGCTTCTTTCATGAGAAAAACATGGATGTCGCTGTCGTTCGTGAATGAGAGAGAGAGGAGGGTCGAAGAGCGAACGAGTCGAGTGATAAGATCCGCTTGAACGAGGGCAAGAAGGAGACGAGTCGGACAATAAGGATACAAGAACGACGAGAGAAATCCTCGACGAATAGCAAACATCAAACAGTTCCACGTTTTGGATTGTTCGTTGGTTTTTGAATGTTTCTAATCCTGTTTCGGAAGGTTCATGCCCTGCAGGTTGTTCCAGTTGATCGATATGGCAACAGTAGATCTTCCGAACTCGCCAACTCGTTCGTTTTGCAGCTTTGCCTCTGTACATCTTCGAAGCCCTCCATTTTCAACATTCGATTCACCGTCTTCCATATCTGTTGCTGGTTTCCCCTTGCGATGTCACATTTCCGCTGGATATCGATCATTTTCCATAGAAAATACCAGATTGAGTGATTAAATTCGAAGAATGTGAGGCAACTCGGGATTGTGAGAAATACTGGCAGATCAAGAATGCAATCCAATGTTGGTTGATAGTATGGACAGGCTTCTGATTAGGATCCGACTGATCGGACCACTTTTGATCCGACACTTCATAAAATGATTATATCGCCTTTGTTTGTTCAAAAACTGTGTTTAATCGAACAAAAAAGTTGAAATGAAGTGAAAAAAGAAATTTCTCAAGACTTGCTTCGAACCAATGGGTCCGGGTTGATTCCAAAACTAAAGTCATGTGTACAGGGATAGACACAATTTGAGAGTAGGATGAACATATCATGATCGAAAGTTGTGAGAATTAACTGGGAATTCTTTTCGAAATCGATGATTTCTCAGAAAGTGGCGGGATCACAAAGGGACAGATCCGTCCACTTCACCCAAAGTGTCTTTAATTCGAACACAAACTCCTTTGTTTTGAATTATGAAGACAGCAAAGTGATTTTTTTCAATTGAGAGGTGAAATGAACAGCTGAAAAGTGTGGAAAACGAGAAAAAGTAAGAAAACTCGAAGCTCCCAAATAGGCGATGATCTGACGCCAAAAAAGTGCCCGTCGGATCATTTGATCCGACGAATGCACTAAAATGTGCTGACGAATCAAACCCCTGAGTATGGACATATTTGGAGGAGTCTGGGGAGGAGTGTCAGAAATTTCTCGCATAGCTCATAATCGATGATCTTATAGTGGCGTCACCAATACGTTCCATGTCAACAATTCGTGCTTTTTTGAGGAATTATCACTTTTGGTGAAACTAAGAAAAAAATAAATTTTTTGAATTTTCTTCCCACTGGATCCCAAAACATCCTCACAATAGCTCTTTTCAACCACTTTTTTCATGTGTTCTCGTCATAACTTCACAACTTGTGAACCGATTTTGATGAAATTTTCCACAGAAACGTTTGTTTGGTGAAATGAACATTTTGAAGAAAAATTGGAAAAAAAATTGTGGGGATCTGGGAAGATATGAAAAAAGTCTGTTTTTCGCCCAGAAACATTTCATGGGAAAAAAAATTTTATTTTTTTGAGCGTCTTTTATCGATATGTTTACGAAAATAATGCTTTTTCTTCGGTCTCAAACGGATGTCTGGTTATGGAAAAATGATCGTCAAAAGTTTGGAAAATGTGTGGCGTTTCGCTGTATAACGTGTTTTGAGGTTTTCTCGGGATTCAGTGGGAGGAAAATTCTAAAATTTTATTTTTTTCTTTGTCTGACAAAAAGTGATAATTCCAGAAAAAAGCACGAATTGTTGACATGGAACGTATTGGTGACGCCACTATTATAGACCCTCCACAAAACCGGTTACCGGTTTTATTTATTAAACCGGCTAAAATCAAAATAAGACGTTTCATCCAAAATTTCTCGATTGTCTATTACCACGTCACATAATACACCATTTCAAGTAGACCTAGTGTTTTTTCAAAAACCAAATAGTGACGAAAAGAAGGCATTTTCCCCATTATCTGGAAACTTTCTCGTTGTTTTTTGTGATATTGATGATCTTCTCTCTCATCAAACTACCGTAACCATGTTTCTAAGAGTTCTGAAATTACAATTCTTGCATTATATTTTCAAAATTGATCTTATAATGAATAAAACCGGTTTTGTATATTTTAGCCGGTTTTGTGGAGGGACTATTAGATCGGTTTGCACACATACTGCAGATATACTTCTCCGAAGGTGCAAGAACTTGCTGAAAAACTGTCTTGTGAACAACTTGTTGTCCATTCTCATCTGTAATTTCGAGGGAGGCGAGACCATACGGAGCTGCGATCCAGTTAAAATTGTTGATGAGATATATAAGATTGTTGTGGATATCGAGTGTTCCTGCGAAAGAAATAGACTGTGGATTGAGAGTGCTGATGAGCTGAGGGATCAGATCAGCTTTGACGAGTGAAAGTCGAATTTGAAAAGAACAGTTCGATTGCAGAGTTGTCAGCATCTTCATTGTTGCTCGAGTGATGTTTTGATAAGGTGAAGAAATAAGCACCCCAATGGACTGTACGAAGTCTGTCAAAGAGTCGGCTGTGGTTCCACCAAAGCTGTGGAGAAAAGCCTCGGCTGATTCTTTTCCATCCGGCTTCACTGATTTAAGAAACGTATCGGCTTTCGCTTCCAGACTGTCATCAAGCGCATCCTGGGACTTTAACGTGGCAACGAGAGACTGAAATACAATTGCCTTTTGATTTTCAGATTCATTTCGAGTGTATGTCCAATTCAGGAACGGTGAGTTATCCATGGAGAGTGGGAATAGAGGGGAGGACAAATCAGAGTGTGCTTGACTTGAGGAAGTTTCTATTTTCTTGCGAATCTCGGAAATTGTTTCAGATTCAGAGTCCAATCACTCGTTATGGGTAAGTGACATGCATGAGTCAAACAATGAAATTGAGATGAAATAATCGTCAAATAGGGAGAATGAAACATCAAATCATGAAGACTTAGACAGTCGATAAATCAAGAAGAAGTTTGGACGGAGAACGAGCAATTGATGAGATGAAGTCGTTTCAAATGATGACACAAATGTGTGACAGAGTGTTTCAGGCATCACTTGTCTGTATTTCATTGTTCCGTTCCTTTGAAGGATACAACAAGAAGACTATTGTCAGACGGACAAAAAAGCACCACTTCTTCAGCGCTCACGTTGATGTGTCCATCAACTTCAGCCAACTCGTTTCAAGCACAATGCCAGCACTGACAAAGGACGAGGAGAGAGGAGGAAGAGGGAGGACTCAAACGCCGGTATGATCGTGTTCTGGCAGCATTTGGGCGAATGAGGCTGAGAAAGGTTGGTTTCCCCTCCACTCGCAGCGACCAAAAAGTCAGGTTCCGTTTGCTGACCACAATCCACCACCCATCCGAAAACGACGAGAGACAAATGGCGATTGTGAGAAAAAGGGGCAACGATGTCCGTTCTGCCATCCACACAAACAGAGTGGAAGGAGGGGGAGAGCGATGAAGACAGCCAGAGATGGAGACGAGTGGAGGAGGACACCAACGCTCCCTCGCGTGGAGAGAGGAAGCTGGCAGTGGAGTGCTGATGTCGGCCAAGTTGATCTCGCGGGAGGTTGGGATGGACGAAGAGCGATTGATGACGATCATCGAGGTGAGATCGATTCCGACGTGGCAAGTCATCTCATGACGGCAAAGAACCATCAGAGAGAACCATTTGGAGAACAATAACAAAACACTAACAAACACACATGAACAGTGTGGCGAAATGGAGTCTGAAACTGTTCGAAACATTCGCTGGTTCCTGTCTGTTTCTAGCCACGTGTGGGAAGGTTCATGCCGTGTAGGTTGTTCCAGCTGATCGAGTTGTCAACAATCATGCTTCCTCTCGTTCTTCCTTTGTCGTTTCGCAGCTTTGCCTCAATCACATCGTCGAAGCCCTCCATTCTCAACATTTGATGCACTTATTTCCATATCGGTCGTAGTTCTTCCCTTGTTGTGTTCTGCGAGTCCTCTTTCACTGTGTTGAAGTCGACGATGAATGCTGTCAGAGGAGACGGTGGACGGTGTGTGCGATTCAAGACGACGCACACGAGATGGTTGAGTGGCGGGGATGAATGGTTTTGTTTGGGTCGAGTCTTCGTTGGTTCTTGTCTGATGCTGAGAACCTCGTTTCAGGTTCAGATCTCTCATCCAATTTCAGTGCGGCACACGCAGTGACATAGTCTGCATTCGCATCCCGAATGGTCCGCCTCATCTCACTCAATCAATCATGCGATAGAGGCGAGTGTTGTGAGAGAGGTCGATTGGAGAGGTTCAAGTGAGATGAACTGAGTGTTGTGCTGAAGATGAAGGAACAACTGGTTCCGATCGAGATGCCGAGAACTCGAAGGAGCGCGGTCCGAGACAGTCTTTGCAGTGCAGAATGATTGTCGACTTCGAGATCGACGAGACTAGAAGCAGCTGAGGACTAAAGTGTGACCAGCACGTCGACAAGAGTGGGATTGATGAAGAGGGTTGTTGTGCCCATCAGTCGCTCTTCCATTCTTTCACTGCACGCTGACAGAGTCGATGTGAGACAAGCTGGAGTGGTCTGCAGGAAATGTGTGGAACTGATCAGGTCAGTGTGGGAGTGATGGTGTGAGGTGTGTTTGAATGGCTGTCTGAAGTTGTTCCTGTGGTTCGACTGTGTTCCCTCGGAATCAATCCTGACAAACAATACCCCAGTGAGCGATCGAAGACGGTCATGCCCTGTTTTCCACCCTTTCCACATGTCGACACCATCTGACAGAAATCCCAAGAATTGATGCTCTTCTTCGCTTCACCTCTCCTTCCACCCAATTCGGAGCAGTGAGGAGGGTGGGAGGCGCAAACAGATTCTTCGATGAAATCGATTCCCAAAATTCGATTGGAGACGGGGTAGTCTCCAGCTTTTCAGTCTCAATTCCAGTGCCAATGTGACGAGCGACGTCGGATCGGACGATGTGGCACGAACCGTCCCTCGTTGTCCGTCCTCGCCAGAGATTGAGACGAGTCTGGTTGCGGTCACCTTCTCAGAAAACCTCGCAGGATGGGCGTCTCGAGATGATGAAAGTGAACGGCTTGGAAGCATCCACAGATGTTCGAGCGCAAAGAGGAGAATGCACTCAAACTGAGTCGATTGCCGGGAGCACAAAAAAGGATTGCTCTCGCAATACCCGCATGAATGCCGATCGAGATGGTGTGTGAACTCAAACACCAATCCGTGCTGCCAATCCCCAGATTGACCATTCACACACAAATCAAAATCAACAATCCAGCGAAGAATAAGATGACGAGTGGGTGTCGAGTGTTGGAGTCGGTCGCAGATCAGCTCGCGAATCGCCCGTGCTCAATCACTGCTTCACATCAAGGCAGCGAGAGAGTGGTGTTGAAATCGAGAGAAAACGAGGAAGAGGGACGGGAGATCGTTGAGTGTGGAGAGCGACGGGGTTGTTTGTGTCAGGTCTCTTTCAATTCAAGTTGTGGAAGGTTCGTGCCCTGCTGGTTGTTCCATTCAATCGAGTCGCCAACAATCCATCCTCCATATGATTCATTTTTGTCGTTTCGCAGCTTTTGCTCAATCACTTCTTCCATGCCCTTCATTCTCAACATTCTATGCACCGTCTTCCATATCTGTCGCACTTGTCCCCTTGCGATGTTACATTTCTGCTGGATATCGATCATACTCAACAGAAAAGACCCGATTGAGCGATCATGTTCGACGAATGTCAGACAACTTGGGATCGTGAGAACGACAGGCATATGAAGAATGCAATCCATTGTCGGTTGATAATATGGACAAATTTGGAGGAGTCTGGTGAGGAGTGACAGAAATTTCTCGCATAGCTCACCATCGACGATCGATAATCGGTTCACGCACAAATGGCAAATATACTTCTCCGAAGGGACGAGAACTTGTTGTAAAACCGTCTCGCAAACAGCTTGTTGTTTATTCACATCTTTAATTTCGAGTCGTAAGAGACCAAACGGAGTTGCGAACAAGAAAGAATTGTGGATGAGATAGATGACAGTTTGGTGGATATATTCTGTTTTTGTAAATGAAAGAGATATTGGATTGAGAGTGATGATGAGCTGAGGGATCAGATCCGCTTGGACGAGGGCAAGAAGGGATTTAGGGGAACACCATAAGATCAGGCAGTTGAGCATGTCCAATGCTGCTGCAGGGATGGTCTGACTGGGTGAGGAAATGAGCACCACCATGAACTGAACAAAGTTTGTCAAAGATTCATCAGATGGTCCACCAAGGCTGTCCAGATATTCTGCTGCATGGTCGTTATCCTCTGGATCCACAAAATTTAGAATTTTAACAGCATTAGCCTCCAAGGAGTCATCAAGCGCAGGCTGGATCTTCAAAGTGGCAACAAGAGATCGAAAGATAATTGCCCATTCTTCCACAAGGTAGAGTTCTTCTTCGTTCCAATTCAGGAACGCTGAGCAATCCACTGAGAATGGAAACGGAGAGTAGGACAAATCAGTGCGTGTTTGACTTGAGGAAGTGTCTATCTTCTCGACAATTGCTGTCATTCTTTCTGATTCTGAGTTGGATCACTCGTTATGGGTCGGAAAAACCACAAAAACAATCAGATTGAGATAAAAGAGATGTCAAAAAGAAAGAACAGCAAAAGGCAACCAATGAAGACACAGACGATCCAGGTATGAAGACAGAGCTAGGGAACGAGGGAGATGAAAGGTGGTCTCAGATTGTCAATGAACGATGAATGCATGAACAAGACAAAGGTTGAATGCAGAAGAAGAGATGGGTGTGTCAAAGGGAGTGGTTTCACGCAGCCCTTTCTTCCATTCTTTTCGATTCGTCCCATCCACAACTCGGAACAGTGGGACACTGTGAGGGACACGCGAATCCATTTCAAGACGAACGAGTGGTTGACTGTCAGCATTTGCAGGTTCTCGTCCCTTCCTCTCCTTCCAAAAAGCCTTCCAGACGCTCCCTGCGACTGCCATGTCTCGTTCAATCCTCTTCCATTCGTCACAGTGCGAGGTTCTCTTTGTGTGAGAGCGGAGTGGAAGAGTGAGGAGGAGAGCGGGAGAGGTGGAAAAGCGTGCGAGAGATCGAATCTGTCACACACTGCAGAAGAAGCAATGTCTTGAGAGGCGGATGTTCATCGAATCAATGAAGTGTGTGGGAGAGAGCGGTTGCACCAACGAGACAGGTGAAGCGATCAAAAGTGGATGTCGACCACGCTGGAACTTGTTTGGCTATTGTCGTCATCCATCCAAACTGTCCATCGTTCAGTCCAACCAAGTTCCTCAACATCATCCAGGTCTCCACAACTTCTCCTCCCCAATCTCCTTTCCCACCGTTCAGTATCCTTCATTCGAGAGTGTCCTCCAACTCCTTCATTCTCATCTTTCGAAGAAGGATCTTCGCAGATGCGCATGGTTCTCCATTGTTCATGTTCAGTTCTAGCAACATCGTGATTGGACCGGAGAAAACACCAGAAATCGACAAGCGAGATTCTGAAGTCGAGACACGGTTCGAGAAAAGGGGAAGGACGGGCAGGGCACAAACAACTGCGAGCGTTGGTGGATGAAAAACAGATTCTGATGGTTGGGAAAGAAGAAGACAAATCTGTTCGTTTTGGAGCTCTGGATGAGGGAGAGAAGACGTCATGCTGACAGCGTTGGTGAACTGAGGTCAATTGATGTTCACCTGATTCTGGCAGAGGCTTAATGAAGACAGCGAGGCTTCCGAATCGTATGCGATTGGAGGGCGAGCGTGTTGATCCTTGTATGATGAAACGAGTCATTTTGGGCGATGTTGGGTGGTCAACACGTGATCGAAGAAGAAGAGCGGGACTGAGGAGTGAGAATGAGAGAAGCTTTTCACGGAGAAAAAGGCGATGATTCGAGCTCTGTTGTCCATGACGACTCAAGTGAAACGATCTGTCATCGTGGGAGCTTTGAGTCAACTCCATCAAGTTCAAACCGAGTTGGGTGTCAGAGAGAGTGTCCGACGGTGATCGAGATGAGGTGATGTCTCGTGTGTCTGGGAACGAGAGAGGCAGTCGATTGAGAGTGATGACGAGTGGAGGGATCAGGCTAGTTTCGGCCAGTTTCAGTTGAAGGCGATTAGGGCAATGTTGGGTGAAGTGTTTGAGGGAGAACATTGCTTGTGCTTCCAACGAACAGCCAGCAGCACGCGCCACACAGAGTGGGGTGAGGGGAGAGGCAGAGGCAGAGGCAGAGGCGAGTGGGTCGGGACGGAGCAGGGATCGAGATCGGCAATGAACTGGCACGAGCTGGTGCGTCTCGGGATCATGAAAGTGAATGGCTTGGAAGCGTCCGCAGATGTTCGAGGGCGATGAGGAGAATGCACTCAAAAGGAGTGGACTGTCAGGAGCACAAAAAAGCGGACTGCTCTCGTAATACCCGCATGAATGTCAATCGAGAAGGTGTGTGCATTCAAACACCAAGCCATGCTGCCAATCTCCAGATTGATGATCCACACACAAATCAAAATCAACAATCCAGCGAAGAATAAGATGACGAGTGGGTGTCGAGTGTTGGCGTCGGTCGCAGATCAGTCCGTGAATCGTTCGTGCTCATTCACGGCTTGACATCACGATAGCGAGAGAGTGGTGTTGAAATCGGGAGAAACGAGGAAGATGGGCGGGAGATCATTGAGTGTGGAGAGCGACGGGTGTTGTTTGTGTCAGGTCTCTTTCAATTCAAGTTGTGGCATGCTCAATCCTTGGTTGAGGTTCTGTGCGGATGATGGACACTTGGTCAGCCGTCTGTCACAGAAAGCGAGAGTCAATTTGTGGACGTGTGGGTCGGTCGGAGCGAGGCGAGAGATTTCGTGGAGGAGGGCGTGAAATGAGGACAGGACGTCAATGACGAGACATTTGGAGCGAAAGAGGCGGTCGTTGTGTCCATCAGTGCCTCTTCCCTCGCGTCGCAGCACAGTGTAGTGAAAAGGAGGCAGAAAACAGTTTGAAGGTTTGCTGGTTCGAGTCTGTTTCTATTCCTGTTTCGGAAGGTTCGTGCCCTGCTGTTTACTCCATCCAATCGAGTCGCCAACAATCCATCCTCCATATGATTCATTTTTGTCGTTTCTTAGCTTTTGCTCAATCACTTCTTCCATGCCCTCCATTCTCAGTAGTCGATTCATTGTCTTCCACATCTGTTGCTGGTTTCCCCTTGCGATGTCACATCTCCGCTGGGTATCCAACATGTTCAACAGGAAATACCAAATTGGGCTCTCATTTTCGAAGAATGTCAGACAACTTGGGATCGTGAGAAAGACAGGCAGACGAACAAGGAAATCCAATGTCGGTTGATAGGATGGACATATTTGGAGGAGTCTGGTGAAGAGTAACAGAAATTTCTCGGATTGCTCACCATCGACGATCGAATAACGGTTGACGCACAAATAGCAAATATACTGTTCCGAAGGTGCAAGAACTTGCTGAAAAACTGTCTCGTGAACAACTTGTTGTCCATTCTCATCTGTAATTTCGAGGGAGGCGAGACCATACGGAGCTGCGATCCAGTTAAAATTGTTGATGAGATATATAAGATTGTTGTGGATATCGAGTGTTCCTGCGAAAGAAATAGACTGTGGATTGAGAGTGCTGATGAGCTGAGGGATCAGATCAGCTTTGACGAGTGAAAGTCGAATTTGAAAAGAACAGTTCGATTGCAGAGTTGTCAGCATCTTCATTGTTGCTCGAGTGATGTTTTGATAAGGTGAAGAAATAAGCACCCCAATGGACTGTACGAAGTCTGTCAAAGAGTCGGCTGTGGTTCCACCAAAGCTGTGGAGAAAAGCCTCGGCTGATTCTTTTCCATCCGGCTTCACTGATTTAAGAAACGTATCGGCTTTCGCTTCCAGACTGTCATCAAGCGCATCCTGGGACTTTAACGTGGCAACGAGAGACTGAAATACAATTGCCTTTTGGGTATCAGATTCATTTCGAGTGTATGTCCAATTCAGGAACGATGAGTTATCCATGGAGAGTGGGAATTGGGGGAGGACAAATCAGAGTGTGCTTGACTTGAGGAAGTTTCTATTTTCTTGCGAATCTCGGAAATTGTTTCAGATTCAGAGTCCAATCCCTCGTTATGGGTCAGGGACAAGAATGAGTCAAACAATGAAATTGAGATGAAATAATCGTCAAACAGGAATAAAGAAACATCAAATCATGAAGACTGAGTTTATCGATGAATCAAGAGGAAGATTGGATGGAGAATGAGCAATTGATGAGAACAAGGCGTTTTAAATGATGACACAGAGGTGCAACCGAGTGTCTCCGGCATCACTGGTTTGTATTTCATTGTTCTGTTCCTTTGAAGGGCACAACAAGAAGACTCTTGTCAGACTGACAAAAAAGCACCACTTCTTCGACACACGATGATGCGTCCATCAACTTCGGTCAACTCGTTTCAAGCACAATGCCATCACTGACGAAGGACGAGGAGAGAGGAGGAAGAGGGAGTACTCAAACGTCCATATGATCGTGTTCTGGCAGTATTCGGGCGAATGATGGGCAGTGAGTGAACGGACATTTGTGTCGGTCGATGGAAAGATAAATCGACGACGATCAGAGCTGGCACTTCCGCGAATGTATGGAACTGTTCTCATTCGACGAATGAAAAGCGAGTCAGACAGATGCCGAACACACCATTCGGATGACACCACCAACGATGTTGGGAGTTCTGTGTCCATCACGAGCTGAGAGACAGAATGAAGAGATGACGATACTCGTGTGTGATGAATGTGATTCCATCACTCGACATCATTCGGCAGCCTCGTCGGAGAGTGAGGGAGTTGGCTGCCACGGAGGAAGAGGCGATGGCTGTGTCGAAGCATCAGACGGCGAGAGGGCAGACGAGGAGAGAGGAGGATGCGAGTGGAGGAAGGTGCGAGTGGACGTGAAGACAAGGGGTGGATGGAAGGAGGAGGGAAAGCGATGAACACAGGCAGAGAGGGACGAAGAGCGACTGATGGAGTTGGCACGAGCTGGTGTCAACGTCTCTTCTTCTCTCCCGCACGTTCAGCAAGCTGTCGCGTTGGGTGAAGAACACGACGACGTGTCAAAGAAAGGAAAGGAGGAAGACAGTCGAGGCAAGCATTGTGTGTGCTTCGAATGAACAACCATCAACATGTGCCACACCGAGTGGGTGAGGGAGAGGCAGAGGGAGTGGGAGGATGTGAGTGGTGAGGGGAGAGGAAGAGGGAGCGGGAGGGCGTGGGTGGCGACGGAGCAGGAATCGAGAACAGCCATGAAGTCGGCTACCACATCTTCCGATGCTCCGAATCGTCTTTTGAAGTGTCAGCTGATGAGCAAGGGAGACAAAGAATGCGGAGGGAGAGAGGCAGATGGGTTTGGATCGGATAAAAACACCAGGAATCGACATGCCTGATTATACAGTTGAGTCAAGGCTCGAGAGAGCGAGAACGATGGGCAGCGTACAAACATAAAGGAGAGTGGGATGTGGAGGCGTCGGAGTGCATGTGCAGTTGCGAGTTGGAGAGAATTCAGAACGATGTTCACGACAGCAACGGGGATGTCTCGTGTGTCTGGAAACGAGAGAGGCAGTCGATTGAGAGTGATGACGAGTGGAGGGCTCACGCCAGTTTCGGCGAGTTACAGTTGAAGACGGTAAGGGTTATGTTGTGGGATGTGTTTGAGGGAGAGCATTGCTTGTGCTTCCAACGAACAGCCAACAGCACGCGCCACACCGAGTGCGGTGAGGGGAGAGGCAGAGGCAGAGGTGAGTGGGTGGGGACGGAGCAGGGATCGAGATCGGCAATGAACTGGGACGAACTGGTGTGTCTCGGGATGACGAACGTGAACAGCTTGGAAGCGTCCGCATGTGTTCGAGCGCAAAGAGGAAAATGCACTCAAGGAGTCGAGTGTTAGGAGCACTAAAAGCGGACTGCTCTCTCAATACCCGCATGAATGTCAATCGAGATGGTGCGTGGATACAAACACCAATCCGTGCTGCCAATCCCCAGATTGACCATCCACACACAAATCAAAATCAACAATCCAGCGAAGAACAAGAAGACGAGAGTGGGTGTCGAGTGGGTGTCGAGTGTTGGGGTCAACGGCCGATCAGCTTGGGAATTGTTCGGGATTGGTCAATCACTGCTTGACATCAAGGCAGCGAGAGAGTGGTGCTGAAATCGGGAGAAAACGAGGAAGAAGGGCGGGAGATCGTTGTGGGTGGAGAGCGATGGTTGCTGTTTGTGTCATGTCTCTTTCAAATCAAGTTGTGGCGTGCTGATTCCCTTTTCGTTGGTTGTGTTTGGATGATGAACATGTGAGCAGCCGTCTGTCACAGAAAGCGAGTCAATTTGTGGATGTGTGAGTCGGTCGGAGCGAGCTGAGAGATTTCGTGGAGGATGTCGTGAAATGAGGACAGGACGTCAACGACGAGACAGTTCGAGCGAAAGAGGCGGTCGTTGTGTCCATCAGTGCCTCTTCCCCCGCTTCACTGCACATTGTTGCCCAAAAGGAGTCAGAAACAGATAGAATCCTTCGCTGGTTCGAGTCTGTTTCTATTCCTGTTTCGGAAGGTTCGTGCCCTGCCGATTCTTCAGATCGATCGAATTTGATACAATGAAGCCTCCGTATGATCTCTTTTTGTCGTTTCGCAGCTTTGCCTCAATCACTTCTTCGAAGCCCTCCATTCTCAATATTTGAAGTTCTATATTCCCCATCTCTCGCTTTTCTCTCCTTGCTCTGTTCCATTCACGCTGAACACGGGTCATAGAAAACAGAAAAGACCCGATTGAGCGATCGAATTCGAAGAATGTGAGACAACTTGGGATCGTGAGAAATATTGGCATATTAACGACGATATCCATTGAAGGTTGATAATATGGACATATTCGGATGAGTTGGGCAAGGAGTTCCAGAAAAATAATGGAGAGGTCACGATCGATGATCGAGAATCGGTTCAAGCACAAATGGCAAATATATTTCTCTAAAGGTGTCACAACTTGCTGAAAAAACGTCTCATGAACAGCTTGTTGTTCATCGGGAGCTTCAATTCCGAGTTGTTCCAGTCCAAACAGAGTGGCGATCCAGAGATAATTGGAGATGGTTGAAAGGAGACCAGTGTGGATATCGACTGCTCCTGAAAAAGAAAGGGACTGTGGATTGAGAGTATTGATGAGTTGAGGGATCAGATCAGCTTGGACGAGAGTAAGTTTGGTTTTTTCAGGACAGTTCAGGATCAGAGATTCGAGCATCTTCATTGCTGCGGTAGTCACGACCTGACTGGTTGAAGAAAGGAGAACCCCAATGGGCTGTATGAAGGCAGTCGGAGATTCATCAGTAGTTCGTCCAAAGCTGTTGAGAAAACAATTGGCCGATTCTTCATTCTGCGGAGTCATCGATTTGAGAAATCTCGCAGCTTGATCCTCCAGAGAGACATCAAGGGCAGGCTGCAACTTCAGCGTGGCAACAAGTGACCGAAAGACAACAGCCTTTTCCTTTTCAGATTCAGGTTGATCTTCCGACCAATTCAGGAAAGGGTAACAGTCTGTTGAAAATAACAGGCTGTGTGAAGAGATATTGTTGCAAGAAGAATCAGAGGATGAGCATTTCTTCGCGTCTAAAGCCATCATTCTTTTCGATGAGGATAAATCAATCACTTATGGGTTTCGATGAACTTGAGAGAACAGCACTAAAAAATACCAACATGGGGGAATAGAGTCAATGATAAATGAAACATGTTCGATAGACTCTTCCATCCGAAAAGAATCATGATCATGCCCTTAGAGGACAGATCTCGACAAAATGACTGATGAATTGGCCTCGTATTCCCATATCAATTCGAATTTCTTTAAATGGCATATCCTTCACAAAATATCGGTTGTTTTCATATCCATTTTTCATCATTCAAAATGTTCGAAACGTCTTTCTGTACAAATAAAGGCTCACGAAATTCTAAAATTTGTTGTCAAATGTTCGCTCTCACAATCATCTCAGCAATTGCAGGTCTGAAGGTTGGGAAGTACATCTTCCCTGTCGAAGACTTGCGCCTGAACGGGTCGGCGTACGCCATCCCCGTGCAGAACGAGACGTTGTACTTCAACCTGTTTGGGACCGTGAACAGCACCGAACACTGTGGAGCATCTGAGCTTGGGGACAACCTGACAGCGTACACAGCGAGCTCGCTTGAAGACTTGGACCTGTGCTTCCCAGTTGCGATGAATGGAACAGAAGAGGTGCACCTGATCCAGAAGAACCCACGCGCGAACCCAACTGGTCTGCACATCATGTACAATGGGACAGCAGGTTCGGACAGTGCTTTGAGCATCACGCTGAACTGCCACCGACTGTCGACGATGAATGTGACACGAGGCTTTGACTTTGTGTACAACTTGACAATCAACCATCCCGCTGGATGCCCGAAGCAACCACGCCAGAAGATGATGACGACTCGCGACCAGTGGTACTTCTAAGAAACTGAGATGGTTGGCCACAAGCTGACCTTCTCTTTTTCTTCTTTCACCGTTTTTGAGATTTGTTACGTTTCGAGTGATATAATTCCTTTCGCATATATCGAGTTGATATTTTCCACTTGTTTGCTGAACATGAGTCGTCCTAAACGTAGAAAGTGTTTAACCGATTGTTTTCCTTTATTTCCAAACCACTGTGAATCTAGTGTATATGCGAGTGAATTTAATGGCTTTAAAAAGCGTGAATAAAACATGACGATGATTCAGCCGCTTGACAAACCTTCCATTGACAACATCAACAATCTACATCGTAGACCACGTCACAAACTCACATTCGATTGTCTTCCTCTCCTCACGACTGACTACTCTCGACAACCTACGGATCAAATGATCACAATCACCCACACAAGGATGTCTTCTTCCGTGTCACACTTTCTCTCTTGTTTTATTCCTGGTTCTGACTGATAACTCGTCCCAATCGGATGTTCGACAGTTCACACGATTCAGACCATAAAGTCTACCCACGACAACAATCTGATGTGTACAATCCAACTCCTCACATAACGTCACCTTTTGTTGTCTATTCTTCCTCATGGGGGGTTCTGATAAAAATGAGATCATCATCAAGATTTTATCGAAAGATACAGACTAGAAGGAGTTCTTTCATTCGTCGTTTCATGAGCATCATAGCGCTTTATTTGTCGACACTTGATAAAAGTGTGAATTGAAGGGTTCTTCGAATCAACAGACTGCCTGACATCGTTCATGGGTTGGATCAAATTCCATTCTCAAGGAATAGGATATAAGATCCATCGATAAGCTCCCCTGGCTGAAACTCATTCAAAAGGGCCCATTATGTTTGATTTACGATTTCACCGTCTCGCAATCTGACGAATTCGTCACTCATCTCTTCCGTTGGGTTTCCCCCTAGTCGTCATCTTTGACTGAAGGACATCTTCTGATATCTGCCATGACAAGACAGAAATCGAGAAAAGTGCCAGAATATCTTGATAGCATGGACCAAATAGTGAATTTCTGTGCGACTGTTGTAAATCAAGCAAATATCCATCAAATTCCTTAACATCTCTCCGTGAAAAGGAGACATTTCTTGGAAATATCAGCGGATGTGCCATTAAGGGTACATAACGGACTGTCTCGGCTGTCCTTGAGGAGAGAGATGGGAATCTCTCAACTCCTCCCAGCTATTTTCTCGCTTTCGTTTTGCACAAATTCACCCACATTCCTTCCTCACAAGTCATCAATCCCTCTCCATGGAGTCTTTCTCCCTCGAAAAGATGCTCAGAATTGTCACATGGAACGAGACACAATCGTCGAGCTCTCAGCGATGACTTATCACACTTCTGGGATGTTAATTTGTGATGATGAAACGACCATTTCCGGCAGACCAGGATCAATCATCATCCACAAAGAAGAAAGGAACGAGAGGAAATGGACAGAATCACCTTATCTTTTCATTTTGCAGAATTCGACCATGATGATTTCTGATGTCATCCTCAATCTCGATCCCGATGCTGCATCTCATGAATTGCTGTCACCTCGTCATTCTCGAACTCACGCAGAAACCGAGTCAGGTTCGATTTGTGGGATCCTGAAAGATTCTTCGCTAACACTCCAAAATGCAAGTTCGTCAGCTCTTCAAAGATCCCACCGTTTCTGATATCGACCGAATCGCAAGACCGAAAGAATAAAGACAGTACTTTGACAGTGATTGAATGCGACATGAAGAACACCAACAATCTTCTCCCTGCCATGTCAACCCTCGATCTCACACCATCATGCTCAGGGTTTATAGTTGTCTGACACTTTACACGAGAACGTGAGGTTAAAAGACCTCACCTCCCCATTTTGGAGGTGAGGTCTCCTGGTGTCCAAATTAGGACACTCAAATGTGAAAAAGTGAGATCATCGACCACATCACGACTCTCCGACACCATTTCGCACCTTAAATTTCCTTCAATTTCACCGGACACAGTTGAATTTCTCTTTTTTCGCAAAAACACAGAAATTGTCACTTGATCCAGATGACATAAAAGTTGGTGGGTTGGATCAATTCTCAGTTTTTCCATCGAGTGATCCAACGAGACTTTCAATTTGATTTTAGATGTGAAATGAGCTTCTCGAATCCATTTAATGAAAAAAAAGAGGAAATTTCTCCTTGATAGAGCTTATTGAGATAATCGAAGCGAAAAACAGCACCTCATTTTTTTCCACTATCCATCTCATATTTAGAAATTTTGTTCAATCTATAATCAATTTTTCATGAAATGAGAATCCTCGTGAAAATTAAACCAAAAACATAAATTAGAATAGAGGTGAGGTCTTTTGAGGGTGAGTCAGGTGAGGACCCGATCCAAACCCTGATGAATCATGCTCAATGTCATCAACAGTCCATATCATTTCGTGTGCTTTCTCGAATCAAAAGAAGACCACACAATCTGGACTTGCCTTCTCGAATCGATTGTCCACTCAACTTTGTTCATCGCACACTGAAGTGTCGTCTTGTGAATTTTACAACATTTCATCAGCCATTCTTCCACAGGAAGCCCAAACGACAATAGAACGCGAACTGTTGATCGGAAATCGACTTTCGCTCGTTGAAAACAGCCTTTTTGGAACAGTAACGTCCGTTCTTGGGAGTTCCAGAGATTTCCTCGCGTTGAACACGACATTATTGAACTGTGTGAACTCAGAAGTTACCGAGGGAACGATATTCACATCGGAATCAGAAACGTACAACTTCACAACAAGCCCAATACAAATCGCGAAGCAGCCCACAATTTCGACGCATCTGTTCAACAATTGCACATTCACTGGAGACAGACTGTCTATCGCGTTCACAGTCATTCTTTTCTCGAACTACTCCGGAAGACTGACGTTCAACTCCACCACATTCGACTTCGTCCGCAGAAACGACAAGAGCCTGACTCTTCTTAACTTTGGCGGAGATGTTGATGCGTTTCCCACGCTCACTTTCGACAGATCGAGCGTCCTGTTCTCAAGAGATGGGAATGGCATCTCAGGCACTCAAATTGTTGTCAATCAATCTGTCAATGCTTTCTACGTCTCATCGAACTTCACCCATCACCCCTCTGCAACAAGAACAGGTTCAAGACTTGCATACACGACTGTTGGTTGTGACTTCCACACTTTCTCCGGCTGTCGCGTCATCGGCCAGTCGACTGATGCAAACGGGGGAGTTCTTGCTTACAGCGGAGCAAACCCTCTCCTCTCCTGCTTCGACTCTTTGTTCGAATCTAATTCTGCCAAAGGTGCTGGCGGATGTTTCACATCATACACAACTTACACCCACGCGCAACGGTGCATCTTCCGAGGAAACACAGCAGACAGTCGAGGAGGAGCGATGTTCTTTGACTATGGAATCTATTTCAGGTTCGAGGACACGCATTTCGAGGGAAACAAAGCGTTTATGTGTTACCCGTCCAGCTCCCAACTCGCACACTATCGAGGAAATGATATCAATCTGCATGACTCGAAGCTGAGTGTACTCACAACGGCAGGGGCTATGGTTGGATGCACCTCGTCGTCAAAGGCTCCCAAGCTCGGATATTACACTGGCAGTGTGACCAATGGAAATCTCACGAATGAGGACGATTATCTCCCAACACCTTCGGAATCTCTCCCAAAAGCTGCTGGTGTGTGGGAGGTTGCTGAAGGCGGAGCAGGGGATTGCTCAGCGTCCAGCCCTTGTGCGACAATCGCAGCTGCACTCGTCAAGATCTCCACATCTGCATCGAAGACTAAATTCAATACGATTTTAGTTGAAAGGGGAGAGTTCAGTCTCAGTCACGACAACATTCCAATGTCATTCGAAATTGTTGGATTGGGATGGGCACGCGACACATCCACTTTCACCACGATCATGTCTGAAGGGATCTCTCTCTCAGAAAACTCCAACACCACCTTCCGTGCTCTCACTCTTCTCCCATCGTCAAAATCAGTCACGTCAATCACGATGATGTCACCAACAACTCTCTACCTCACAGATGTCAAAGCGGATCGACTGTCAGAGCAAACCAAGTCACTCTTCGTGTTTGGAGCAGGAAAGATCAACTTCCATCAGTGTCAGTTTGACGAAGTGTCTCTCGCCGACTGTCCTCTCATCTCAATCACTGGATCAGCCACTGTTTCGATGGTTCACGTCTGGTTCTCTCGAATCGTTCGGACAGTCGGGAGAGGAGCAAGCTGCGTTGATTCGTCAACAACATCCACTCTGTCGATTACCACTTCGGATTGTGGTGCTTGTTCGTCGGTCGGGCGAGCTGGTTGTTTTGATCTGAGCACAACCAACCTCTCTGCAAGTCTGTCGATTGGAGTATATTTCTCGAAGAATACAGCTAACACAGGAAATGATCCTTCCATCACTCAGACCGCCAACGATCTCTTCATCAGTGGATATTCAACCTCGAAAATCAGCATTGGCTCATCTCGTTCAATTTCATCTCCCAACCACGTCATTCAAAATGGAAATGCTGTGACACTGATCTATCCCTCACGAGGATTCAATGACTTCGGAATGAATCATCCGATCTCGACTCGCTTCGATAGAGCAACTCCGATGAGCGAGTTTGGCACTCTGAATTTGTATGTTCACAATCTCCCAGAATCGTCGACGGAAGTGACAGCGAACATTTACACGAAAAATCCGCTCGTTCTCGAGCCACTCGACTATTCAAAGAAAAAAGTCGCAGTTCGATTCTGCCCGCTGAAAACGAAGGACCAGAATCAATCACCATTCTTCACGGTCGGCGAGAAGGCGTCGTTAAAACTGTTTCAAACTCCAACAACAGTCAACATCGCTCTCTCAGTTCCGCTTGTCGTCCTCACCACGGCAACATCGTCATTCACGTCATATATTGTCACGTACGACATCATTGACCTGACCCACACCTCACCTTTCTTCAGAGCAGAACAAGGAACTCTAATTTTTACATCAACATCATTCTCACGAGGGGTGAAGTTGTCTGGATGTGCCTTCATTCACTCGACTGGGTCAGAAGTCAAGTTTGATACGTCCAAGTTCTCAGATTTCACATCAACTTCAAACGGAAGTGTGCTTCACTCATCAGGCGCCTCAATTGTGGCGACAAAGTCGACATTCACGTCCTGCTCAGCGAAGCATGGCGGAGTGTTCTTCGTCGCTCTGTCCGGCTCCAACTCAGTCACTCTCATCCACGACAAGTCATCGGCGTATCCAGTGACGTTCTCGAACTGCTCGGCGGTTGGAGAGGCAGGAGGACCAGACAACGCGCGAGGACTTGGTGGAGTGATTTATGTGAAAGGGACGTCGAGTGCAGCCAACCCGATCAGATGCAGCACGACAGTGTCAGACGATGCGAGATTTGAGGGAAATATGGCACTGGAAGGGTCAGACATGTTCATCGAGAAGGAGCTGTTTGATGGGAAGACCACCGAATCGCTTGTGAATTTTGGGGGAGGATCGTATTCAGAAGACTTCCGAATTGTGATTGAAGGGAGAACAGGCACGCCGGGAGAGATGGAGATGGTTCAGACGCAGCTGATGGTTCAACCGAAAGTGTCTGTGAATGGATCGGAGGTTGAGTTGACGACAGGCAAAAGCGGAAACGACGACGAGAACTGCAAATGGACGTCGTCGATCTGTGAAACACTGGCGTTTGGGATTAAATTCCTCAATCAAACATATCAGAATGGGAAGCCCATTCCCCAAAACATTCAATTTGTGTGGAACATGACGTACACAGAGAAGGAGATTGTTGTGACGAACCAGATCGTCACATTGACAGGGACAACGACGTCGAATAAGAACACAGCCAAACTTCTGCGTTCGCAGTTGAAGATCGATGAGTCACTCGCAGTTGGAGCATGTCTGTTCACGATCACGAACACAGCGTCATTAACCGTGAAGAATCTGGACATCTGTGCGATAGCAACGGCCGGACTGTTTGAGCTTCGGGACGATGCAGACTCGCTTGAACTGAATGATGTCGGGATTTTGTGTCAAGTTGACTTGCCACATGAATATTGTCTGATCAAATCGACGAAAGGGCCGGTGACACTTGTTGGGTGTTGTTTTGATCGGATGAAAGGATCGAACGATCTGCCGATTCTGAACGCTCCTCTCGTTTCGTTCTCATCGACGGAAGCGTCACTCTCAATCTCAACAACGACATTCAACAGTTTCTCAGTTTCCACGACGCCTCTGATTGCTGTTGTGACCGAACATGAACTGACATTCCGTTCGAACACATTCAACATCAATGTCGTCCTCCAAACCGCCACGCTTGTTCGTGTGACGTCATCGTCTCTCAACACTGTCGTGACTCCTTCACTTTGGACAGGATCGTTCACTCAATCTCAGCGTCTTCTGGACTTTGTTGGTTGCGACAGCTCTCTCACCTCTGACCACCAATTCTTCGAGTCCTCGCTGCTGTTCTATCTCCTCCCTCCCACTGTCAACATCGTGGCTGGGCATACAACAGACAATGAAGAGAGTGAGCATCCGAATTGTGGGACAGATCGACTCCGCTGCTCGTCCTTGTCGTCCGCTCTCGCCTCGGCACTCACTCATTCACTCAGCGCTTCGATCTTCGTGTCGAATACGACGTCTTTGTCAACATCTCTCGAAGTGACATCAACAGCGAGTTTCACGTCGACATCAGGCAAGCAGACGATCTCTCAGTCTCTTGGAGGCTCGATCGTGTTGAATGGAGCTGGACAATCGTTGTCATTCACCTCACTCGTCTTCGCTCTTTCACCGACAAGCACAGTCTCCACACTTGTCACGGTCAGCACAGGCTCGCTCTCTCTCTCACGACTTGCAGCATCGGAACAGACATTGTGACAGAAATGAACACATTCATGACAACACTTCTCGATGTGGCGAATGGATGCTCGCTCAGTCTGTCAGGAACAGAGTTCAAGAATCTGAAGTTCACACATTCTTCACTCGGCACAGCCATCGTTCTCAGACTTGGCTCGTCCTTCTCATCCGACAGTGGCTTGCTCTTCTCGTCTGTCTCATCGAACGCGACTGGCTCTCTGATCTTTGTTCATTCAGCAAATCTCGAGACAACATCGAAGGCAACGCCGTTCAGTTTGATCAAAACGACATTCGAACCTCTTCCTGCCCGTCTGATGACAATTGATGAGAAGAAATGGTATGCGGGTGAAGTTGGAAACAAGGGAGCGGAGAGTCTGTTGTATTTCTGGTTTCCTCACACAGAATCCGAGACAACGCTGTCAGTGGATGAGAATGGTGAAGACCATCAAACTGTGGAATCGTTCAACTTGCTTGTCAAACACTGGAGACGGGCTTTTCATCTCTGAGGGCAACAGGTACGACAATCATTCTGAACAGAAACGACACAATCCAAACAACTCTCACTGCAGCCTTTGAAACCCAAACCATTCAATCGAAAACAACAGCCCAAACAATCAGTGTCTCGCCATCTGGAGCCATCTCCATTTCATCATCTCGTCAACTCACTCTCCACACTCTTTCTTTCACATTCGAAAGTGGATCAAGAAGTCTTCCCTTTGTGAAAGTGACAACTGGCTCGCTCTCCATCGAGGAATGTTCATTTGGCTCATCAGAATCAGACACTATACTCACTTCAGCCCTTTTCGACATCTCAGGAACTCTCCGTGTGGATTCAGTGAATTTCAGAAAACTGAAGACATCACAATCGGCAGGACTGTTCAAACTTGAACTGACCGACACAGAAACACTCTGCTTCACTACAACACAAATAGAGTTGTGCTCATCGACTGGTGCTCCTTTCCTCTCGCTTGTTCTCTCCTCCACAACCCTACAGACGAATTGGGATTTCAATCTGAAAGGGATTTCGTTCACAGAGGAGTCATCGAACTCTGTTCCATCTGGTGCGCTCATCTTCATTTCTGGTTCTTCGTTTGCGACGCAAATTGTTCCTCTCAGCAGCAATCGATCCAGAAACAGATGAGAACAAGTTTTGGGGAATTGATTCAACGACATCAGTGGAATCGTCGCTTCTGGTGTATCTTGTCGAACCTGGGAACGAGATTGATGTGGATGGGAAGAAAGGGAGGGACATCGCCCACTGTGGTCATTTTGGTGTTGCTTGTCAAACGATCGGAAGGGGATTCGTCGAGCGAATGCTGCTGACACTCTGAAAATCAATGTCCACGACACAGTTTCACTGAATGAAACAATCGTTCCGAATGAAGTGTCACTAGTGATTGCTGGGCAGACGCAGACACGAGAAATGAAGATTTACGAAGAAGGGAAGTTTTCAGTTCCATGTGATTCGCTCTCCTTTCTCTCATCGCCTTCACCACATCAGTTCCATCCTTCTCGTCTTCTCTGATCACCGTTTCAGCATCTGGGTCGCTCTCTGTTACGTCTTGTTCCTTCACTGGATTCTCATCGAACAGAACTCCCTCCATTCTATTCGCGGAAGTTGGAGCGAGCAGATCTGTGACGTTCTCAAGCACAACGTTCACCTCGTGCAACTCGACTGAGTCAAGTCGAAGTGGAGTTGTGGATGTGTCTCTTGTGGAGGGAGCACATTCACAATATCCAATTCGGGTAATCCTTTCAGTTTGTGCTCGTCGCCCGATTCAACAGCCGATCATGTCTTCATTTCACATCCAACGCTCTCGACAACCATCGTGGAAGGATGTCTCCAATTCGATTGGCAAAGTCGACGTCGTCTCGAGGTTTTGTTGGGAAAGAAGGAAATTACCCGATTCCAGTTCCTCTCTCGCTCTTCTTCCTTCCTCTCCCCATCAGCACATTCGTCTCGTCCGATTCATGCGATGTGTCGGTCTGTGGCTTCTCGGAGTATCCTTGTTCATCGCTCTCCTTCCTCAACAGCCGAATTGGATCAACGCCAGACACACAAATCACATTCAACACAAATCTGGAACATTCTGGCGAACTATCACTCTCCGAAAGACTAACTGTGATTGGAAGCAACAACGAGATGACAATCAAGGAGACAGCGCTCTCCGAAACAAACACTGCTCTGTTCACGATCCCTCCAGTGCGACGATCTCATCATTGTCGATCGTGCTTCCATCGAACTTCAAACATTCGTGTCTTCTGCAATGCCAATCAGGCTCGCTTGAAATGTGGAATTGCTCCTCAGCCAAGAAGGGCATCAACCCATCCCGTCCACTCTGATCCAGATTCTTTCAGGTTCGAGTCTCCACATGAACACGACTTTTTCAACTCAATCAACTCATCGAACGAGAAAGCGGGTGTGATCTTGACAGTCCTCACAGAATCCACATCCTTCCTTCTCCACAACAACACATTCACGTCCTGCACGTGTTCAGGCCAAGCGAACGCGATCTTCCTCGAACTTGTGAACACAACCGCAGTTCAGGCCGACAGCTTCGATTATCTGATGACAGACCTCGTGTTTGACTCTCCTTCGTCCAACACCGACACCAAAATCAAGATCGACGTGTTTGTTGTTGGGAACAATCTGGACAAGACGATGACATCAACGAAATGGGACAACAGCTTCTCTCGCGAGAAGGGATCGTCGCTTGGGGAGAGGACACAACAACAGGCCTCAACATCTCTGCTTCCTTATCTGGTGGCTCTGGAAGGACCAGTTGAGATCGACGACGATGGAAAGGGATTTGAGAAGTGTGGGCACTTCTTCCTGTTCTGCAACTCGCTCGAGCTGGGACTGCGCCGAATGAAGGAAGCATCGGTTGACACGATGAAAGTGATGGAGAGGATCACTGCGACGACTCCAATCGAACCGCAGTGTGATCTCTGCGTTGAAGGGAACGATGAATTGTCATCACTGTCCTTCTCGTTGAATGGCTGCTTCATCAATTCTCCGAAAGATGCCACTCCATCAACTCTCCTTCTCGTCTCTCGCCATCGTCATCCCATCCGAATCAACACACCAGTCTCTGTTCTCGTCACTCTCTGGCACACTCTCGTTCACTTCCTGCACCATCACAGGATCCTCACCCAATCCCATCGCCTTCTCTGATTGCTCTCACAACAGGAGAGCTTCTCTTTTCCTCTCACACACCTCGGAAATCAATCGTGCTCCAATCGACGCCTCTGATCGCCTCTTCTGGGTCGATCACGATGACCAACTGCAACTTCACATCGATCAGTCGAGTGGATGGGTTGGGATGTGTTTTGGAGGCGAGTTCGGATGGAGAAGTGTGTGAGAAGTTCAACATTCTCCAGTTGCCAATCAGGCGGCACACCGACGTGGATTCTGCTGAATGGAAAGAACCCAAACACGGTGCGATTGTCAAACTGGGAGGGCACTCTGAGTCCCTCCTCGCCTCGCCCGAGCGTCCTTCTCTTCATCCCAACCGACTCCAACGATCCTCCATTCTCGACAGACCCGTCGAACCCTCACTCGCTGCTGTATGAATTCTATCCTCGGGATCCAACGATGATCGTTGTACGAAAGAACGACGTGAGTGAAGACCACCCACTTTGTGGAAGCTCACAGCTTCCGTGTCTGACAATTGACAAGTCAGTTGGATTGACGAAAGTTCGGACAGTGGAAATCATCGGAGAAGGAGAGATCAGCTCAGTGATGAAACTGGACGGAGACTTGCTTGGATTGGGGGGTCACAAAAAAGAAGGAACCGTTCAAATGAAAGAGGGAGGACAGTTTATGAACAATCTGTTTGACGATCCTGACACTCTCCATCTCTTTCATCACACTGGACGTCTCATCGTCGACTCTGACAACGTCTGAATCGTTGATTTTGAATGAAAATGGAGAAACGGAACTTATTTCAATTGCAATCACAAGATCATCGTCAATGCAACCATCTCTGATGCGACTGACAGGAGGAAGCTCGCTTGTGTCGAACCTGACTCTCTCGTCAGTCACCTTCCTGTCGACAGCATTCGATCTTTCAGGATTCGATTCTTCGTCGTTTGTGGACATGACTGTTTACCGTCCATCAGACCAGACACCTGTTCCATTCATCTCAGCGAAGGAAGGAAAGGACTTGCTTGTGAAATCGTGCTTCTTTGCTGGAGAGACGTCAAGTCCATCCAACTCGGGTGAGTCGGAGGAGAGTGGTGTTTGTGATTGGGAGGCTTCTCTGATTGAGATTGAAGATACGAAAGCGAGAATTGAGCTGACCTCGTTTGTGTCACTCCAAATTGGAGCAGTGAGTGTGTCTGGAGAGTGTGACGATTGATGCATCGAGTTTCGAGAACAACACAGCATCGAACACATCATTCCCGTCAGCTCGTCGGAATGTCCGCTGCTCACACGCAGAAGTGAGAGTGACGACGTTGGGAGGAGGAGACGGGCTGATTCCTGGGTCGCCAAGTTGGATCCTGCCAAAAGAGGGTTGTTCAGTGAGCTCGACAGTTGTGAACGAGTTGGCTCCCTTCTTTGTCCCAACATTGAATCCCAAAGAGTCGAGAATTGAGTTCGTGAAGAAGACAGGCGAGTTCAAAGTCTCGCTCGCTGGTGCTCTTCTGATTCCTTGTGGACTTGAAGTTGAAGTTTCAGAATTCGACGACGAAGCAAAACAAGAAACTGGAGCGAAGACAACGATCGACCTGTCGAAGACTCTCCCCTCGAAGTGGACCGAAACCAACGTGCAATTTGAGCTGACACATTCGAACTTGACGAAGAGCATCAACGCGACGTTCGAATGGCGAGGCCGTTTGGTGTTTGGAAATGGACAGAGAACTTCGGAGTTCTTCGTCGTGAAGCAGAGTGCGGTGTTTGAGAGGAAGGCTCTGGCGACGAAATCGATGAAGATTGTGATTCCTGTTGCTGGATCGATCGCAGTTCTTTTGTGCTCTTCTGGTTGTCATTCTGTGTTGTCGTCGTCGAAAACAAAGAATGAAAAGGAAGACACACAGCAACTGATCTCGAATCAAGAATTGGATGGAGTTGAGATGAAAGTGGAAGAGCTTCCGACATTCCACAACATCGACGACAGAAACTCGAATCACTTCCCAACGCACACACACTTGTCGACTTTGTGTCCAACATCGACAGAAGATGAGAAGAACGAGAAAGAACCGCCAGAACCAGAAGAGACATTCTCACCTGGGAACATGTGCGAAGCGATGGGAGGTGGGGAGAAGAACGAGGTGAAGTTTGTCGACAAGCGAAACACACTCTATTCGCGTCTTCACTCGACGAACACGGAAGAGAGACGGATTGCCCGCTTCCAAGTTCAGTTTGGAGTGGCGCGAGGACTGGAACAGCTTTGCCGATGTGACTGTTATCAGGAAATGCTTGTGAAGCTGAATCCGCACAACATTGTGATCACATCACAAGATGACGTTTTTCTGAAACTTCATGAAGACTCTCAACAATCGCTGAACGAACCGACGCAGCAGAAGACTGAAGTTGCTGTTCAGAAAGACGACTCTGCGCGAAGATGGATGGCACCAGAAGTTGTGAATCAGAACGGGACAGAAGAGAAGACACCAATCAACGAGAAGGCAGCGGCGGTTTTTAGCTTGGGCCTTGTCCTCTGGGAGATTGAAACAGGCGACGTTCCATTCGGTGAGCTGGATGAGATCAATGCGCAGCGTCAGCTTGGATTGGGGGCAAGGCCGAACATGAGCAAAGTTGGATCAGAACTGAAAGAGCTTGTGGAAGAGTGTTTGGATGTGGACCCTTCGCAGAGGCCCTCGTTCAAAAGGATCTTTGAGAAACTGATTGAGAATGGGACAGCGACGAAGCAAATCACGAATTCGGCAGCGGATTCATTGAAACAACAACTGGAATCGAAACAACGTCAACTTCCTCATCACGAACCAGTACAATGAACCTCATCGGAAGCCATCACTCTGCACGAGCATGCATATCACCATCAGTACTCTGTCTCTTGTTTTACGGTCTTGTTTTAAGATCTTGTTTTCATCACTTGAGAGAGTCACATCGAGACATTCTTTGTTGACAGATATCTGAGATGACTCCACATAAACTTGACTTCAATCGGTTCTGTGTGCTCAGATCTGTTTCTTTCCGCACTCTTCATGCCCCACGTCATCTTTCTTGGATTTGGAGGAGAAATTTTTGTTTCAATTTTGTGGCTTTCGGGTTTTGTTTTCTCTTATCGTTTCATGTGAATCACTCCCTCTGTTGTGAGAGATACTTCTGATTGAGTTCTGACAAGGCAGTATTTTACGCCATTAATGCATTTTTTTTTCTTTTGTTTCATGAAAGATCACCTCGTTGCATATCGCCACAACAATTTGTGTTCAAATCACATCGACGTTCTTGGATTTCAGAGACTGGATAGAGTTCTGACATTATTCATTTCATGAACAACACGTTATTTTCATGCCAATTTTTTAAAATATCAGCCAATTCCGGGTTGATACAATGGCACTTCGACACACTTTATCGGTTGTGGGTTGGATCAATTCGTGTCAACTACGAACCTGATGTCTGATTTCCGAATGACGTTGCCTTCACATAATTCTCAGCTTAGTATCATATTCTTGTTCACATCTTCATTTTATTCTTCCATTACAGCCTCTGAACCATTCCTCTCTTGGGAAGCAACAACTCCACGAAGGACATTTGTTTACTCGTCTGTCTTCATCTCACTCGTCCGGATGATCAAGACCAACTTTCAATTTGATGAGATTCTTGAGGCAAAGCGGTGGATTTCCTCAAACATTATCAAGAGGAAATCTTTGAAGCGAGTAAATCTACTCTTTTCTCCAACACTTTTGGATCCAATGACCCCGCATCTTCCTTTTTGATTGCATTCTGGTATTTGTCGCATGTTCGGTGCGGTCCGTTGCAGAAATGGGTTTCGAAGTCCTCACTGAAGCTGTTTGTCATGCCATACAACAAAATGGAATTCGTCTGATTCGATTGAATATCATACCTCGAATTCTGAACATTTTCCAACCATTCGCTCACACCCTCTCCTCTTGGATCGACAATCACACTCGACTCCTGTCCCTCATTCGCGCTTCTCTCCGACGCTTCTACAGTGTCCAAACACTCAACCATTCTGATGATTTAATGAAGATGATTGTCCGAGATATGATTTTTGATAAAGTTGCTGTCCCATCCTCCCAATACCTCGATTTTCTCTCCCAGAACAGGTATTCAATCAACGATCAAAATGTTTTATCCGAATTCGTCTATTGTTACACTGCTTTCCTTGGTGTCAGCGTCTACCATCAACAAGCAATGGATTTCGTTCTCTCTTCGAGAATTCTCTGATTCTCTCAAATGCCACGTCTTTTCTCGAAACCGACACCTCTGTTGATGACTATCTGTTCTATGTGGACTCACCCAGATCCTTGGATGACACACCGGCAGATATTCCCACGTAGAAAACGACTGAAAGAAGGTGAGAGACAGAAGGCCTGT
>JARBJD010000182.1:0-150268 GCA_033064195.1 Blattamonas nauphoetae
AACAGAATGTGAGGTGAAACAAGTGACATATAAACAGAAACTTGTATTCCTGTGAATAAAAATCGTGTTCGATTTGGTCGTTTGCAAAGAAAACCAATTTTCTTTTAAATCCATCCATGTCTAAAGAGTTATCGTCGATGTGTGAGGTGCAGTAATTGTAATAATTTCTTTTGTTTTCTGCTATTTCGTGTTTTTTATTGTTTCTAATTTTTTCTTTTTCTGTTAATTTGTTGTTTGTTTCTTGTTTTTTTTGTAGATGTTTGCCTCGCTCACAAATTGAGCAAAGGTCTGTTCTTTTTGTTGCTTTTTAGAAAATTTGTTTTTACAAAATGAAGAATAGGACATTTTGGTTTTGCCATCTTGAACCAATTTCTGATGGTCCTTCTTTGTTGAGGAGAGCCTTCTGGTTCTAGTTTTGAGTTTGATATTTGTTGAGGTATATTTGGAAAAGGTGAGTCTGAATGATTCAGAAGGAAGTCCTCGCTCCTTGTCGAGCGAGTCATGGGACCAGGTTCTGTTTGAGAGATAATAAACAATGAGAATAAAGAGGGCAAACTGTTTTCTTCTTTTTTACTGAGTTTCGACTGTGATTCACAGCTTGGGGATGTATTGTCCATGATGGCTTTCATCAGGACTTCATCTTCCCTCTATGTTAATTTTCTGTTGGTGATTATGGAAAAGAAAGGAAAATTAAACCTGTTTCGAGGCCGGTCTCCGACGAGCTGGTGCTCGGTCTTCTGTTGTGCGAAGAAGCGGAGCCCTCTCTCGACACGGAAGCCGAAGGTTTGTGTTTCGTGGAGACTACATACCCTGCGAAACACACTGCATCAACTAACCTTGTCATCATTATTCCTCATTTCTGCTGTACAAATGAGATAGTGATGACAATGAAGTGAATTTTGCTAAAGTGAAAAAGAATGAGAGAAAAGAGATACAAACTGTTATAATGAGCTTGTACAATCTGCCTAATTGGTATCAGTTCCCGACGACTATCCAGAGCTCGGATGAGAGGAGCTGCTGGATAGTCACTATGCTGTTTCAAGAGAAGGTCATAAATCGCCTTCCCGTGGGTACTTGTTGTCGAATCTGATTTTGAGAGGTATTCTTGCATCCTGAAGGAAATTCTTGATGGGATAGTTAGTTTTAGGTTTCTAGAGAAAATGTGTTGGGATGCGACACAAAGAGACAACAAAGGTCTCAATCAACCCACAAGTCAGTTTTCGTTCATATGTTCAACCACATCAGCTCTGTAAATCAACCTCGCATTGTCCTCTTCCCACCTCCAATCCATCTCGAACGACCCTCTTCCCACCTCCAATCGACCTCGTATTGCCCTCTTCCCACCTCCAATCGACCTCGCATTGCCCTCTTCCCACCTCCAATCGACCTCGTATTGCCCTCTTCCCACCTCCAATCAACCTCATTATGCCCACTCTTCCCCTCCAATCAACCTCATTATGCCCACTCTTCCCCTCCAATCGACCTCATTATGCCCACTCTTCCCCTCCAATCAACCTCATTATGCCCACTCTTCCCCTCCAATCGACCTCATTATGCCCACTCTTCCCCTCCAATCAACCTCATTATGCCCACTCTTCCCTCCAATCAACCTCATTATGCCCACTCTTCCCCTCCAATCAACCTCATTATGCCCACTCTTCCCCTCCAATCAACCTCATTATGCCCACTCTTCCCCTCCAATCAACCTCATTATGCCCACTCTTCCCCTCCAATCAACCTCATTATGCCCACTCTTCCCCTCCAATCAACCTCATTATGCCCACTCTTCCCCTCCAATCAACCTCATTATGCCCACTCTTCCCCTCCAATCGACCTGAATGTACCCACCTCACCTCTCCAACAGCCCTCACCCTCTTCATAACAACGTTTCGTCTTTCTCGATTTCACATTCCATTCAGAGCCGTCTTCTCCACTATTTCACACCGATATAACCCACTATTTCACACCGGTAAAACCCAAACCTCAATTTGATGGGATTTCCTCCGTCAACATCATTCTCGACTCTGACGTCGCTCAACATGCATTCCACCTGTATGATCCAGCCAGTCCTCGTCTTTTCGACAACAGCGAACAGAAAAAATAAGAAACACAGAACGAAAGTTTGCTTATGACCCAGGAAGACGTCAATTTCATCCCAGTAAAACATCTTTTTATTACAGCGCTTCCTGTCGTATTTCCATCCGCTCCCTGAGCACATTCGCGCATTCGTCCAAATTGTTAGAATCAGCTCCCACAAACCCTTTCATTTTCATTCCTTCGAAACCGATGAAATGGATCATTCCCACCGCCACTGTCCTGCGGAAAGAACGCTTCCCATCCCCAGTATCATCACCCAATGATGTAGAGGGACATGAATTCGGCTTTTCTTTGCCAACACGCAGACAGCCCTGCCACTGATGATCCATTTCACAGCTTCCTCGTCAAGCTTCCTTCTCACCCATCTTTCGCAGACAAAGGGAATCACATTGTCCTCGCTTTTATTTCCGTCGATTTAGCAGCCGTCTGTTATCAACCCTCCTGTCTACTGCAGCATTTCACCTGCATTCATCTCAACACATCAGCAAACCCCATCGCCAGCCATCCTTCTCGACCCCAACCTCTCCCAAACCCCAACCCTCTGCACTCTGCCGTATTCTCCCTTCGCAAGCTGAATGGCAGTCGACTCTCTCCGACAGAGTCGGAGATTATTGATGGAGAAGCCCCAGGCACCAAAACACCTCTGCTCAGCTTGGAACGAAAGCGATTGAACAGCAGCGTCCACACACAACCAACAGAAGGGGATCATTCTCAACAGGAAGACCGGATACTCCCAGTATGGATCACATTCCCTGACAATCTTAATACCGTCACTACGAAAATGCAGAACAGAAGAACATCTTTTCTGATCATTTAGATCTGGAATACCGACTCTTCAGGAACCAAGAAAGCTAAGATTGATCTGCTCGTCATTCGCCTCTGAAGGATAAGATGATGAAACCCAAACCGGCTTATTGCAACATACAGACCATACTCACTCATTTAATAAGTTGAAAGTCGGAAATCACCATCGTTTTACGTCTCACACAACAAGAATCAATCGACCATCATTTCTTGGAAACAGTTTCAGTTACAACACGTTTGAACGACATCATCGCTAAATTCTTTCAATTACATGATGAATAAGAGCCGTTTATCGCCCTCACTATTGTGTTAGCCGGAGATGGAACTTGTTCGGAGAAAAGGAGATTTTGGGCAGCAATCAGGTGAAATGACTGACACTACCATGATATGAAGAATTCGGGAAAATGAGAAACAGTTGAGACTTGGTTGTTATTGAACGAGAGACTTCCAGAATCCTCGCTTTTCTCTAAGCTGTGTGTGGTTCGAAGTCAGGTGTCATCTGGACGCTGGAAAGGATAATTTTGTGCAATTGGATCATGGATGCATTTGTAATGTTCAAGTTGGGGCATTCAAGTCCGCGAACGAGGACAGAGAGAGTGTTTTGTTCGATGAGGTGTTTACTCTAGTCTGTGGTTCCTTGTAACATGTCACGTCGCTACAAATGTATCCTCAACACTATCCACTTGGAATCTTCCAATTTCTCGATCTGCGATCTGTTCAATCCTTCTTTAGAATCGTGGAAATCGCATTGGGACTGTCGTCAGCGACAATTTGAACCAGCAAGCAGCAACTGTGCCCAAACTCGCCCAATAATTCAGATCGAAGAATTTTGGCAAGAGTATTGTATATCCTATTCACGAAAACAGCCGACTTCTTGATTTGAAGAAGCGTTTGGATATCTTGATGACCAAACTCAATGGCCACAGAGTCGACTGCGCTTAGAGAGCTGATTTAATCTGGTTGACTGGATCCATGAATATTACTCAGCTTCATTGATGCATTCAGGCGTGTTGGAGTGCGATGGGTGTTTGGGATGTGGCAGACACTTGTGTCTTCTGTTTTATTTTCTGTGCCAAAGGAGTCTGTGGCTTTGATGATGTAGCAGTGGGCGTGGTTTTAGCTTTTGGTCAACCAACTGATGACGTTTGTTGTGGAATGGATGGAGACGATGGGAGAGAAAATGGTCAATAAGATGAAGTGGAAAGCAGACTTTTGAGCTGGCAAATGACGTTGTTGTCGTAAAAAGTGTTCTTGTTGGAGATCATTCAGTGCGGACAGCTGCGATCCTGCGTCAGGATGTTGATTGTAGACTCTCCGATCTGCGACCGAAAGAACGACAAATAATGAACGAACATAACAGAGAAACAGCGTGAATTATCAAGAATTCCATATTAAGAATATATCCCATGTGGTCGGGCTGTTACCTGGTTTGAATGATAGGCTTCGCTGAAAATCTCCAGAACATAGACTCTGTTCAGATATGTTGTCAGTAGGGATGTGTGGATATGCTTGGATAAGCTGAGATGAAAGGACAAGTTAGTAGTCGACATAAAAGAAGTTTGATGTGACGGACTACAAAATAGAGATATGCGAATAGGAAGCTCCTTCTCTGACTCCATCTGGTACGTCAGACCCTCTGAGCGCAGGTAGATGCTCTGCTGCATCTTAAGCCCGATGATGTCGTCGAAGATGAGGATGAAGCCCACTTTCAGCTTGATCGCCCCGAATTCCGTGTCGATTTGAGCAGATGCAGTCTACAATCATGAGTGCATAAGAAATGAATCGAAGAATGCACAGAAACAAGATAAACGAAGAAAGAAAGCTGAAACCAGGTGAGATATGTTTAAGGGGTTGGATCGATTAGAAGCAAGTTAAAATGTGAAAAATTAATACGCACCAAATGAAGAAGGGAAAGCACCTTGATTAAGGATGCTTTTTCTTCTTGAGTTCGGGGTGAATGTCAAGGATTTGCTTCTTCTTCCGTTCTTCTTGTTTTCTGTAGAACTCCTCCATGTCCGTCTTGAATCGCTTCCTCTCACGCTCCTTCTTATCGTTTTATTTGACAAGGCTGAGCATATCCTCTTACATTTTCTGAAAAGGGAAATGAATTTGAGGAAGAGAAAGTAAGTCACCTCGTCCTCTTTGATCGATCTGCGCACCATTCTCGGGACCGCACTGACAGACAGCGCAATCGCCGCACGGACTGCCAGAAACAAGTTCTCCAGTGCCAACGCAGCAAGAAACTGGATGAAGAAAACAAACGCTGCGTTGTCGCAGTGGTTGGAGTGTAGCCTCCCGTGAAGAGGTCGGTCAGCTTGGCGCGGAAACAGTAATACAGCTCGAGTGTGGTGAGCGGGATGGAGGCCCAGATGATCGTCGTGATCGACGTTTCCATCCACGACGTGTTTGGGCGAGTCGACGGGATCGGGTGTTGCTTTGTGTTGAGCAGCTTGTACCGCGCGGAGAGGGTGTCGAGCACGCCGCTGATGAGAGCCACGAGGGACGAGAGGGGCGAGATCGGAGTGAAGAAGGCGATCTGCAGGATGTAGTTCAGCTTGTCCAGATACTGCTGCACGTAATCGTACTTGCCCTTCGACTGCTCAAACTCGACTTCCGACATGCGTTTGTTGTACTCGTTCTCGTACTCCCTGAACTCCCTCCGCTTCTCCCGCAGCTCCAGCATCAGCTCGCGTGGCACCACAGTCATTTTGGTGGACTGCCTGACCTTCTTCTTCTACTTTTCTTTCTTCCCCTTCCGCCCCCGCACGTCGTCTGCTGTCTCCATTGTGTTCAGCCTGCTTTGTGTCTGGCTATACAGGTCTTGGCTCATCAGGTCCATACCGGGTGTTGGGGTGTTGAAGCGCGACTGGTCGTCGTCCAAGTTCTTCACAGCGCCCTCTTCTTCCGTTCGTAGTGTCGTGTTTGTGCTCGTCTCCTCCACACAGGGACACTCCCGATCAGATTGCCAATGACAGTGTGTCCGAGCTCCCTCTTCAGGAACTGGAGGATGAGGAGGATGTTCGCACGAAGAGTGAGCTGCTTGAAGAGCTCGTCCTCGTTGGACGCTCTTCCCAGATCGGCTCTGGGCAAGATGATGAAGAACGAGAACGACGAGTTCACCAGCAGAAACACAACCATCTTCATCGTATACCACAATTCGTGCTTTTCCGACCGTTTGTGATTCTCAAACTCGGTCAGCCACACCGCCACTCGTCCATACAGTGACCACAGTACCATCTGCAGCACTCCGTTGATCAGGCCAGGCTTGCATCGGACGAGGAACAGTACAGCCTCCGAATCGGCCTGGACATGAAATGTGCTGACAAGGTCTGCCTCGTAGAACACAGTCGCCCACTGCCCCGCAATCGAGAGAGCGAGGAAGATGGCACTGACGATCCAGCTTACCACTGTCCGACACACTTTGAGTCGGGTGGGGTAGACACGTTCGGTGTGGCCGGTGATGTCTGAGAACTGCATCTTTCCGATGAACACGGGTCGGATCATGTCTGGCTCGGTTGGTTTGAGGGAGTTTGTGTCGTACAGGCTGCGCGCGTTCTTTCGGCGCCAGAGACGGTCGAAAATGGAAGACCGGACGAAGATGATGACAACATCGACGAGCTACGCAATTGTTCGTGCAGTGCCTGTCCTGTCCACCTGGTCGAGGACGAAGACGACGATCCCAACCAATGCGAGGATGGAGAGTGACTTGATGAGGTATTCGTTGAACGCGAACTGTGCTGCAACCCTCTCAACCGAAATAGCTGGCAAGTGCATTGGGTGGCGTTCCTAGCCCGAACTTGTACCACTTCCACACCGACTTGAGGGATGAGGCTGTCCCCAAAGGGAATGTCTCCAAATTTATCGTCGTTGGTAACCTCTATGGAAGTGAGGAGCGACCAGGCAAGTCACTTTCGCTCGGAAGGGTAGAAAAACACATTTGGCCGATCAATCCCCGGAAAATCTTTTCTGTGCTGAACGGTGAATTCGATGATGCCGGTGTCATCTTCGTTCGTGACGAACTCTTCTTTGAGAACCTTTTGATGTGGAGACGTTCCGCTTCGATACACAAGGCCTCAAATATGGCAGAAATTCGAAGAAGAATGTTCTTTCCGTCAACGCTCTTCTGTTCGTCGAAAGCGATTCTTCGGTCTGCGAGCTTGGTCATGATGAGCTGCTTGACTTTCTCAATGTCTTTGCTGGTCTTCTGCTTCGACTTGGAAAAGAGTGCCACCTCGTTGACATCATCGTTGTTTTCAGTTTGTGCGACCTCTGCCATTTCAGCCTCTTTTACTGCTTTTTCGTACTTTTGGTCTGTTGGTGTTCTCGTCGTTCTCTCGACTGTTCCAGCCGGATCTGTGCAATCTCGTCGTCAACCAAGTCTCCAGCACTTTTGTTAGCATCGCATTCGAGGTTCTCCGGGAGGTCTACCACTTTTAGCACAGACGTTCGAGCAGGCGCTTGATAACGTGTCTGTCTTCGGTTTTTTTCTTTAGATTTTTTCTTCTGGATATTCGAGATGAGAATGGATGTGATGAGTGAGAGAATGCGGGGTAGAGAACAGAAGATTCCATACGGCTGCCTCTTCAAGGATTTTTGTCTCTTTCTCTTTGAACGATGGATGCTCTGTATTTTCAAAGACCAACATATAGTCAACAATCTCAATTGGCTGTGAAGCTTCGTGGAGTTTGAGAAGATCCTTCAGCTCGACATCGTCTGCATTGGTGAGAGCCTTCGGGAACGGGTGGTTAGCGTGTGTGAGATTGGAAGAGCAAAAATGAATGAATGGAAAATAATGAAGACCGAGAGATAAAAACTTTGACGACGAGTGGAAGGGTTCGAAGGGTATCAATCCAGAGATGACCATATTTGGCCTCCTTTTTATGATTCACTTCATGACCAGATCCATAGTGACCTAAGTCAGATATGGACAATAAGCAATGCGTAACAAAGACAGACCTGGGATGATATGAATGGTGGACGATTGGGTACCCTAAAATCTGAGATTGAAGTGAGATGACGAAATATATAGAACAGACTGTTTCCAGGATACTGATGGCCAATTAATTCATGACAAAACTGCAGTAGACAGACAGCGAAATCGGAAAACACCCTTTTCAGGAATCCTCGGACATAACATCACGATTATGGTTCGATCACACTACATTTGTCAATAGAACAGACTTGGAGATCAAAACATCAAGAATCTCAATTAAGAAAAACATACAATCTCAATTCGTGAAGGATTTACGGATTTTCGGAAATTCTCATTTTAAGGATGTGAGCTATGATGTCAAAAATATTGTCCCATTTTCAGAACATCGATGGTAGTCCCGATCACAAAGAATGGGATCTCAGATGATCCGTCGAGACAAAGACAAGGGAGGAGAGTCATTGCTTTTTCCGATCTTGAAACTGGAATGTGATTTTCAGATTGTTGATCGACTGGAACCAAAAATTTTTGAGTTGAGCAATCTTCCCAAGCGTGGTATTGACTTTCATCTGTGTGAAAAATAAAAGACCATGGAGTTTCGTCGAATACCTTCGTAATTTCATCTTTGTGCCTTTCAATGTCCGCTGGATTCGCCCTCATCCTGTATACTTCCCTTGGTTTGAAGCGTTCATGCTTAAGTTTGTCTTGATGTCGATTTAAAAGCCGGTGATGGAAGTTGTGAGAGACTGTTACCCCAAAGTCTGTGTGAATTGTCTGCCGAAGATCCTTAAGCTTCCATGGTTTTTCCGTTCGAAAAGCGTCGATTGCTTTCTGAACAACATCTTCTTCCTCTTTGTCACTCAAAAGTCTGTTTCCCATTCCTCTCTCCATTTTCTTGCTTCGAAAAGATCTTGCTCGCGAGAATGTGGATGGTAAGATGCCGAGTCCTCGCGATATTGATTCCCCTTGGATCTGTTTGATGGGCTGGACCAGGTTGGTTCTCTGGACGAACCATCTTGCTTTCTCTGCATCTGATTTCCCACGAAGCTGGACAAATTCGAGATAGAGGATTTCAGTGAGTTGTGGATCGAAAAACGGTCCGATATGTTCTGTGAAGACCTCTTTCGATGTGACATGTCCTTTTTCCAGCTTATTTTTTGGCATGACCCTCGATTTAAGAAAAGTGAACGATCAAACCATGATCAAAAACAAATTGCACATTGCGTGCAGTCGGTGAACCACTGATGCTTTGAAGTCGTGGGACAGATCTTTATCAATGAATCTGTTCGATTGGCCAGTGTCTGATGATTGAAGCAAAAAGGGAAAATTTCATTATGTTTCTTCCGAAGTGGATGCCACATTTCGATTGTAAGCTCCAATCCATCCAGAAACCTGGTTCTGAACTTCACGACTCTGAACTCCAACTTCCAATTTTTTGTCTCTTTATTTTGTTGCCGGACACCATAGAATTGTTTGATTTACGATGAAAGGTGAAAATTAAGAAGAATTATGCATTTGGGTGACCTGCCCAGAAACGCAATTGAGACCTTTGGGCCCCAATCTTGATATCATCCAGAATTTTTAGAACACCTTTAATTACTCTTAATTTATTCAGAAATGGTGTCCGGAAAACCTTAAAATGCTTTAGCATCGAGAAAATGATCACAGTAAATGGGTCACATTCTCCAGAATACACGCTCGAAAAGACACCATCCCACCAGACTGTCGAAAGACAGGTAAAAGTTCTTCCAAATTGTTGTGGCCAGGATTGTATTCTATTTCTTTGTGGAAATTACTTTCACAAGATGAGAGTCACTTCTTGAAAAAAGGAGAGAGAGGAGATGAGAAAAGATTGACAGACTATTGGATTCGAATTTAAGAAGTTGATGTGGTCATCAACACCAATCTTCGGGAGTGTAGTGATTGCTGGAGTCGTTTTCTTCCGTGGAAATTCGTCACTAGAAAGTGCCAAATATGAGGTACAATTGATTCACACAGTCCATCCTTATTGATTCTGGAAAATTAGAAACTTCCACTGAAGCGATCGTGAGATAGGGATGGCTCTTTTCACGAGTGGTATCTACACTTGAGCCCGTTTTTTCTGACAATGTTGGATCAATTACGGAAGAAAAAGTGAATACCGTGTTGATGAAGATGTGTGTTGATCTGGAAGTGCTTGATACGGGCATCTGTCCGTGATCTCTTCAGCCCAATTTGTCTTTTCTTTGTTTCTGGTGATGTTTCGGAAGTTCCTTCAAAGATATTGTTCTTGTAAGTCAGATATACGATAAAAGTCTGAAAATGAAGAAAAGTGAGGGAAACAATGAAGATGACAGATCACATAATGAAACAGGAAAATTGGTCCAGACTACCTTTGATCAGTCGCGATCTCACTTGAGATCGATTCTATTCTTTCCTCAGCTGTTCAGTCCTCTTCATTTTTGGGTTTCGGTTTGGTAATTCGTGTGTTTTGTGAATCCAAACAATGAAATATGGGGTAATTTGGTCAAAAATGTCAGAGGTAAATCAACAAATGGACAACGGAAAGTTGCATGACACAATTTCGGGAGTGTAATTCAGGAGGGATTAGTAAATCGAAGATTGGGACCCAAAGGCCTCTAATTAATTTAGGGTGTCACAAATTAGGGGGCAAGTAAAAAAAGGGGGACCAAAAGTGATGACCCATTTCAAAAACAATGCAGAAAAGAACGCATTAAGTGAAGTTAAAAGCATTTCAAAATTAGTTCATAAAATCGACGACATCGCTGCTGTCACTTTGATCAGCGTCTTGGCCGGGATTGTCTTGTTGAGGGTTCACTGGAGCGTGTAGTTGTTCACGAATCTGGGCATCTGATACGAACCAGAGTCCGTTTCTGGTATGATCGCGCCTTCCCTGAGCTTGAGGAGGCTGTCTTTGAAGCTCAGCATCCGTTAATTTTGAGAGGATAGGTTCGATCGAGGGTGGGAACATTCCGGAAACTCGGAAAGATTCTCGAATAGTTTGTGAGGAGAGTCCTCTGTCCAGCGCGTCTCGACATGTTCGGATGAAGAGTGCTCTCTTCTCACTCGCTGTTTGAAGAGGATGTGGCGTGATTGAGTGGAGGAGATGGTTCTTAAAGTTGGCGGTTACAAACTGATCTACTGGTTGTAATAGATGGGTGGTGTGACTTGGCAGAATCACCACATCTATATTGTGTTGTTGGCACAACATCTGTACGTTGAGGGTATAGTGTGATCTCAAGCCATCCATAATGAGGAGGCATCGTTCGTTTTGTCTCCCAAGAAACATGCGCTTTTGTTCGATGGCGGGAATGATAATCATTTGGAAAAGCGTTGCGAAGAGTGTGTTGGTCATCCGCGTCTGTGGGGATGGCTGAATATAGAGAGATGGTGATCTATATGGAGAATATTCCGGCGCAAGTTGTTGAGATGGAACCATCATGATTGTCGGTAAAGCTTCTCCATCCGCACACACAGTCAATATCAGGGTGATTTTTGGGGGGATCGGTATATGTGGGACTATGGGTCTCGGGTCGTTGGGCTCTACAGCCACGATAACATTGTGGAACGGGGCGGAGGAGGCAAAAGTTTCGTCCAGGTTGATGATTAAACCTGGACTATATGGATGGATCTGGTGTAATCTACAGTATGTCTGTAACCAGGGCACTATCACTTCTCGTGACGATTGTTTGAATCGTTCGTGCGGGAACTGCTCACTCTTTTTTGCGACGAGATCGGGGGCGTTTCGGATGAACGCATATCCGTATGTTCGAGATAATTGAGGGTGCGGATCAACAATGGGGCGTGCCTGAATATGTTCTTGACACTATACGGAAATGAAGAATGAATGGGAGTCAAACCATGCGACGAATATCCATCGCTGAATGGAAGTGTCGATGTTGCCGATCAGTATGAATCTGTTCTTTGATTTGATCTCGTTCATGAGGAGTAATCTTTGATGGTCTGCCTCTAATCCCGCAGGGTTGGTTGGATCTGACTCGTTTCAGAGCCCGGTATAAGGTTTTCTTCGACACTAAATGGAGTCGAAGAATGCGAGCAAACGGGATGTTGTGCTGCATGCACAGGCGAACGAACCGTTCGCCACGGTGTTGGATGGTCCGGTATTGTTCCAGAGCCGCCAATTGAAGAATCTGCGCATCCGAAAGTAACGATTTTTTCATGTTGATCTAGGGCGTATGATGTATTTTTGGTCCCCATTTTTTTGCTTTTACCCCCTTTTGTGACACCCTATTAGTCGCACTCCTAAAGGTCATAAAATGAAGTGTTAAGAACAACTGCACCGACCTGTACGATCGGTGCCAATATTATTCGCTCCGGTCTGACTCCAATTTCTGAGGGATAAGTCTCTATCCAGTCCATGTGAGGTTTGTTCGAGAATGTTTGCAAAACACTGTGGGTGTGATCTTGATGTTCAAGACAAATATCGCTCTTGGAGGTTCCAACACTGATTTCTCCACATTTACTATGCTGTTCTTGACGAAACGGGAAACTTTATAGGCTCATTCTGCTCTCTCCTTGAATAAGTACAGAACTCTTCACAATCGTATGCCATACATCCCTCCCGATCAATTCCTTTTCTTCTGTCTGTTTCTGGTTTAGAATTGAGACCATCTCCGTATTATCTGGTTTCGTTATCAAATCAACTCGAAAACAACATCGCAGAAATTGACGTTCATGCTCAGATCTTCAGTGATTGTTCGTCACGTGTGTTGAATATGATTTTCATGGAGTTCAGACCTTCAACATTTGGACTCATTGCCGATACAATCTTTCCAGCTGGATTGGGATGAACAGTGTCACGATTTCACTCCAAGTCAAAGTTAAACACGAAGAGAACTCCCCCGACTCGCTTTTCAACTACTATGAGTTCTGCTGCTGTCAACCAAAGATGGAGATTGGTGGTATCATTGAACAAGTACTCTTTCTCTGAACGTCCTCCCAAACACACTTCCACATTGAACTATTGAATCCCTCTCACCATATTCGGGGGTGTCATCTTCTGTTGGCCTTGTGATGGGAACGTCTTGTCTGTCTCGATCATATATGTCGCAAGTCATTGGATTCTCTTCCACCCAAGTGTAGAAGTCGAGAGGACCAACACCGCACATTAACACCACACTGTGAGAGTTATATGTTGTGTTCTCAGACGTCAAGTTGAAAATACTATTGGAAGTGTTTGTTTTCGTCGTGATCACTTCATTTCGTTGAGAGGCGCACTAGATTAAGCTCAGAATCGTTATTTGAGAAAGGATGACTTGGAACAAAGTCATTCGAAATCAAACGAAGTCGTGACTTAAGATTTTTGAAAGGGTCCGACATCGTTGTCCACAATTTTGCGCGACTCGATATTCGCATTCAACCTGAAGCCTGAATCAGGCAAATGAGTATGTTGATAACGATATCCACAAGAATTTGCTCATTATGTTGGGAAAAGAAGATGATGAAGTAATTCGAGGAAATGTGGATGATTTGGTCAAGGTGACTTGTTTATTCGAAGAGGAAGAAGTACTGGAGACCGCAGTGGCAGTAGTGCTTAGCAAGCATTCCTCCAGGGAAACGCTTGTCTTCTGAGCGCTTGGTGAGCATCTCTGTAACTTCCATGAGAGGCTTGTCTTCCACGCCAACTTTCTCGTTGTACTGGCGAAAGAAACGACCATCGTCCTTGTAGTATAAGATGCTGCTGTCTGTTGGAAGGATAACCTTCTTCAGACGGTTGACACTGAATGGAACTTAGTGGGTCCATTTTGGGTTCTTCAGATCTTCCTCAACCTCGTCGTTCAGTCTGTCTCCAGCAACGATCAATACACGGCCTGATTCTGTCACATAAACTTCACGGCTGAAGTGGCACATGGTGACGATCTTCTCTCCGGTAAAGAACTTGTCCTTGTCCATAGGTGAGAAGAGGAACGAAGCTTTCTGATCTACTGACTGGAATGTGCGGAGGAAGACTGTTCCATCTTCCATCAGGAAGTTACGCATGCGGCGGTAGTAACGAACTGGCTTGAATGTGCCGAACACTCCGTATGGGCCTTCTTGCTGTGGAATGTTTCCACGGATGCAGTCGAGGTACTTGGGCTTGAACTTGGTGGAGTCGGTGATTTCAATCAGACCATCACCTTGCATGGGTCCCGCCTCTGGGCGAGAGAGGAAGTCAAGACGATAACCGGTGAGGAAGACAGCTCCGTTTTCGAGGATGTAGTATTGGCGGACATCCTCAAAGTAGAACGACCTGATGCGGGATGGGCCGAGTGAACTCTGGACAACACCGTTTTCGTCGTTGAATGGAGCGAAGGTGATGAATTCCTCGCTTTCTTGCCAAGTTCCAGACGAGTTCATTCCACGGAAATACAATTTGCCCTTGTCGGTCTTGACGATGGTGAATGAGCCTTGGGTCTTGACACGAACGTATTTCTCCGTTTCTGGAGGAAGCTTGATGCTATCGCACCAATCTTGAGTTAACTTGATTGTCTTGTCCTGATGACCCTTTGTAGGCATGGAGAGGGGCAACTTGTGGAGTTTGTTCTTTCCATCAATGTAGAGAATAGCATAAGCAAAGTACGAGATGCTGCTGTCGATAAGGAGTGATTTGTGGATGATTCCCATCGAGAGGATACGCTGCGACTCAATGTCGGGGCATTCTTCTTGTTCAGTTATATCGAAGATGCTGCCGATTACATCCTCCTTGTGCATGACATAGGCCACTGGATCGGTCACGGTGTTGACATGTGGGGCTCCATTAAGGATGAACGCCCTGGTTCCTGTAATGTCGCTTCCAGCTGTTTCTGTTGACCACAGGAATCGGGGATGTTCAGTGAGTTTGTACGTTTGTTTGCAGAGACCAACAAACTGAGCAGAGAGAAGAAAGATCTAATTTTCGTGGGAAAATCAAACGTTCTGAAGGTCACGAAGGGAGTGCATTTGGTGGATGACTTCCAAGAGAACATCTTGGCCAAGACCAAGGAGTCCGTCTTTAATATTGAAATCAGATGCTGACATTATCGAAGAAGGTTGTTGAGAATGCGATCACAACCATTCTTTCTTTTTCAAACCATCCAGAAGGGTGAAAAGTAGGTCAATAGACCCAACTGGAGTTTAAATTGGAAACTCAAGTTGGTCTGTTAAGCATATACAATAGGCATGGCTGACCGGCCAAAAGTGCCGGTCGGTGTTGCTCCAGAATACTTCTAAGGGTTGGATCTCCATCATCCTTTAAATTGTGAACTATGAAGAAGAAATCTACAAGATAGCTGATATTCGCATCCAGATTGGGAGCTCCGATCCCCATATCAGCTGTATTTTGAGAATTTCACACAAGATCACGTGAAGTGAGGAATTCACACTCAAACACACTGTATGGCCAATCTTATGAAGATTCGATTCACTGCCGTACTTATTACACCCTATCAACCACCTCTGATGCCGTTTCTGGCGTTATATTTCCTAATTACGTTCAGTGTGGAAAAATGAGCCCTCTTTCGATTCTTCAACGCACTGGTCCAAACAATAGTCTAAATTGTGTACAACTGTCGAAAAACCATCGAATAGTCGTTCCACGTGCATTCCAGCAGTATTTTCATCTCAATGATCTCTCTTTGGATCACAAACGAGTCGGCTTCAAGAGCCATCGACCATTTCCTCAACCTAATCGGATTTGGAACCATTTACGGGGTATTTGTCATATGGAGAGTGAGTATGTTCAGAATCCGTGGATGCAAACCCAGATCCTTCAAAGTGACCAGAAAACAACAGACCAACAATGTGGATGAGACAGAATGCCTTCACTTCGACAAAATCGAAAATGGTGTTCAGAACGTTTTTGATGTGCATCATCCTTTAACGAACGTGAGCTGCATGGTGTCGAAGTGAAGAAGAACGCACTCAACACAAAACTCATGGTCGATGTGCTATATTACTCGTTCTAACGCTACAAAGGCATTGGTGCGCACAAAAGGCCGATGAAAAGGAAACAAACTTCCCTCCGAACTCGACACCATCACTCCTTCAACTGTGAAAGAATGGTTGAGCGTCAGTGTAAATCGCGAATCCGGAACGAGATTCTCACCAGAAATGAAAATCCACATTCGAGTCTTCTGACCATTCGTGTCCACTGACGCTGATAGAATCCGAGGCTGGGTGGGAGAGGAGAAAGGAGTTTTGAATGTGGGTGTTCCTTCAACAAATCCAGTGTCATTCCCATTTGTGATCGACTAGATCGTGTACGTGTACCCAAATCGAAGAAGGACAAACTGGAAAAAGCAGAAAGGACTCCCAAATTGGAGAAAGACTGAAAGGAGGTAGATCACTGTATTTCCCTTCTTTCAATCTGATTCTAGGGTCATTTCTCACTTGGGAATAATAAAATTGATGCATTTAAAGACGTGAAGTGGGAATGGACCGAGAAGACCGTAACTCTGACTGATGGGCTTGATCGAGTGGGATTGGATATAGATGGATCGACGGATTGGATATAGTCAACCCCGAGGGAGACACCAGTATTGAAGGTGTGATTGCAATTGCCTCTCGCTACCGCAGTGAGGGCATCACAGAATCGTCGATTGGTCTTGGTCGTGATTTCAACGAACACATGATGAAAGGAATCGCAGAGCATGGCGGAGGGCAATATTTCTATGTCGATAAGGCGGAAATTTTGCCAGGGATTTTTGCATCTGAGCTCAATCTCGCCCAGAACACTGTGACATTCAACACGACAGTGTGGATGGAGTTCAATTCGTGTGTGACACAGGTGAAGATTCCCGGATACACAACAACCGAAACGACCATTGCAGGAGCTGTTATGCCGATTCCAATCCCTGGGATGGGGAACAAGAAGAAAATCGACATCAAAATGGGAGACTTTGGCTCTGAAGAAAAACGAAACATTTATGTTGATCTCCTCATCAACACCAACTCTCCGAATGATTCCTTCCTGATTGGAACCATCCACGCAAGCTACTCGCCTTCATCAAACGCTCCTGTTGAAGAACACATCGCAACCATCGATGTCATTGTCACTGGAGATCAAGCCCGTGTGCTGTCTGAAAACGAAAACACAGCCAATTCGCGTGCCATTCAAGCAGTGCAGAAAGCGAAGATTGATGCTGACGCTGACGAAGCACGGAAACAAGCACTGATTGAATTGGAACGAGGAAGGAGAGAGGAAGCAGAAAGGTTGATGAATGAACAATCAAGAATCAGAACTAGTTTCAGAGTCCAGTCGAAGGCAGTGAGTATGACACGACAGATACACAGACAACAGCAGCGATTGGCAACACCGATGGTTGCAAGACCTGATCTGGACGCTGAAAGCGAAAGTTCAGATGAGGACATGTTTGTGGCTCAAGCAGAAATGGATCGGAACGATCAGTTTGATCGTCAAATCGTCAGCCACTGTGGACACGCTTCGACTGATCGAAGTGCACAGCGAAATATGGCTCTCGCTCAACAACACTTCCAGATTCAGAACGCGCAAGGATTCTCCTCTTATCAGGCACAGCAACAACCGAACATGTCTTATTTTTAATTTGAAAGATTTGGACTTCTCATTTCATTTAACTCGTGCTTTGAAACAAAGTCGTGGTACTGGAGGTGTCAAAATTCATAAATGAAGTTGAAAGTTGTGTCGCATGAGAATCTGCTGAGACCAGGAATTACATCTTATGGTCGGGGCAGAAGCGGAATTTCATTGAAGATCTGCAGTACATCATGGTCTGTGAATATGAACTTATTTTACTTCCTGATTTTTTTCTGAATTATATCATCAATCACTATTGTCCTATTTTTTTCTTGACGCACAGGCACCAAAAGCTGACGAAACAAAACCAAAGAAACAAGTGAAATCACGTTCACTCCGCGCTGGACTCCAGTTCCCAGTCGGTCGTATCCACCGTTTCCTGAAGGATTCCGTGAGCCACCGAGGCCGTGTCGGAGCCACCGCCGCTGTCTACTCGGCAGCTATCCTCGTTTGACATCTTTTTTTTATCAATTTTTTTTTCTCACAACAATTTTTCTATCCTTCATATCTATTCAATTCATTTTTGTCATGTAGGAATATCTCACTGCCGAGGTTCTCGAGCTCGCTGGAAATGCTTCCAAGGGTTTGAAGGTGAAGAGAATCACCCCTCGCCATCTCCTTCTCGCCATTCGTGGAGACGAAGAACTTGACCAACTCATCAAGGCAACCATTGCTGGTGGTGGTGTGATGCCCCACATTCACAAGGCTCTCGTCAATGAGAAGCCACTGAAGCGTTAGCTCTTTTTCTCTTTTTTCATCTCAAACTTCTCTTCTCACCTTCCATATTTCTTATAGCCAATGACCCCACGCAATCACAGTAATCAATCGACATTCCTCATCGATTCTTCCTTTCAGGACACTGTTGAACTCGTTTCTTTCGAAACGGTTCCCAATCAATTCACATTTTAAAAAAACAATTGTTTTGGGAAAATTTCAATCTTACAATCAACGAAATATCTCATAAGTTGCTCATTTCCCCTCTTTCGAATTCCATGTGTCTGTCTGAAAGAAAGGACGAGTCAGAAGAAGGAAGAAGAAAAACCGGGCCCGATACCAAAAATGAGATGCATAAGTATCTCAAGTTTTTGGTGAAATGAGCTCTGGAAAGGGGGCTTGAGCTTCAATCAGTTTGATTGTATCTCGGATTGGATACATGATTTGCCGCGACGCCTGCACAGAGCCCGCAATGTTCCGAACGTTGTAGAATGGATCCAGAATTAGAATTCGTGGTGCGCGTTTGTACGCCTTCATCAGATGTCGAATTGACTCAGCCTCAACAAGTCCTCCGTGCTGCACTGACAAGGCCATCTCATTTTTATAATGGTTCCCCATGAAATCTACAAACCCAACAAAAAGCGATCCGACGGATTGAGTGTTTTGAGGGCGAGGATTTGCAGTTTGGAGAGGGTCATGAGGATTTGGTAGAAGACCAGGCCGAAGTTCCTTCCATGGACCTTCGTCTGTGCTGAAACAAGGGTGACAATCTGTCAATTCCACGTCCACAAGGCATTTGCGGTCAGAGGAAGCGATATAAGAAGGTGATTGAATGTTTGGGATGACAGGAGGATTGCACATCTGCAGGAAACACAAACACGCCAAATTCCATGTGTAGCTGCTCAGTCCTGAACTCGTCGCTTGCGCAATCTTTTGGGACTTGGCCCACTTCTTCACCAGAAGAAGGAAAGGGCGGACACGGTCGTCAAACGCACAATACGTCCGAACAAGATCACAACTTAAAATACTGTGTCTATTCCCAATCACAACATCGAAATGCGTGGGTGATTCTGATTGAATTCGTTTTTCATCCTCTTCATCCCAAATTTGAAGAGTTGTCGTGCATTTCAAGAGTGGAATGCGTTCGGAGGGAATGAGATGGGATAATTGAAAAGGTCCACCCTTCTTCATTTCTTTCTTTATATCTGCCAGAACATCAACATCTTGTCTTGTTCGGTCAGAGAGTTGAATTGAGAAATCGAGATCTGATTCTGATGTCATCAGTGTAGAACGAGCCGACCCAAAAAGGCCCACATCTGACACTTCTGGCACGCATCCTTTCACAAAGGTTTCAAACATACTGCGTATCTTTTCAATCTTGGTGTAATTTGCGTTGTTGAATACAAACTCCGGCTGATGTATCAATGTTTCAACTTCCGCCTCATACCTATCAGGGCATACGAGTCTAAGAGCGGGCATATTCATGTGCTTGATTGTCTGGAGTGACTGCTCTTGTTCCATCTCAGTTGAAGTGGTCGACTGGTGAATAGGATTTGATTGATGTGAACTTTGAGGAGAAGATATTTGAGGAGAATGAGAAGTACGATTATCTGGTAAGTCTTGAGTGTGAGATGCAATGAGGCTTTGCATCAAAAAAGGATTTTTTGTGGTTCGAGCCCACATGTGGCCCAAAAAGTCAGACCCTGACAAAAACTCAGACTTTTTTTTGAGAAAAATTGATCCAAAAATATCACCCCTTTAAAACAGAATTTAGTGACCTCACAAAGCTGGGAAGATGCATAAAACCAAAGTCGGTCTGCAAACCCAGAATTGTGAATTTTCGAACTTTCTCCATTTCACGGTTTCTTCTTGAACTCCTCCTTTTCTCAAAAGATTAATGAAAACTAATCTCAGAGTGTGTTAAATAGTTGACACTTATTATGTCATGATTTGTGTGTCAGTGAAAGAAAGGATCCTTGAGATCATCGACTGCTATGTGGACAAGGGAGGTGAGAACAATGTCAAGACAATGGTGCTGGTTCTGTTGGAGGTGGAGTAATATGAAAGGGCTGTCGAACACGTGCTTGTGTCCCAGGTACGAACGGAAGTGTTGATGAGACACTTGTCGATCGAGTGGATGCGACTATTCCTATGTCATGATTAATTTTTCTCTTTGAATGATACTATTCTCATCGATCTGCAACTGTGAGCGTTTTCTCTGAATTATCTATGTTCACTTTGTGTTGCCAATCTCATAGAGCTGTTCGTTGAACTCCGCATGACAATGTCATATCTCCACAACTCGAGATGTCACTGGGCGCAGTCTTCACGAATACAGATGATTTGTTAGACACTGCATTGTGATGTCGGTTTTAAGCCTTTTCATCTTTTGTGTCTCTCCACCAATTTCCGTTTTCTTCATCGGTGTGACAAAAGTGGAAGGCTTCATCGCTATTAACAAACTCCAATCTTCACGAATCGACGATCACGTTGCATACTCCGCCTATCTCGCATTCAGACCATTTATTTCTGGAATCAGTCGATGATGCGAGAGAATTCAACCAATGATCAATGAACTTGAAACATCAAAGGTGAAACTCGGCTTTTGAAAACCTTCGGTGAATCTTGAAATTTTCAGTCAAAGATAGCGCTCTCGAAGATAGTCGCTGCGAAGAACACCGCGTGTTCTCTACTTCTGGTTGTTGAGATACTGGAAAATCAGTTTTTCTCAGAGCTGAAACATTCCAGCCAGTAAGACAGACCTTATCGAGACAGAATGAACGCAACTCACCCAGAATAGCAGATTGATGAGAATAGTATCATTCAAAGAGAAAAATTAATCATGACATAGGAATAGTCGCATCCACTCGATCGACAAGTGTCTCATCAACACTTCCGTTCGTACCTGGGACACAAGCACGTGTTCGACAGCCCTTTCATATTACTCCACCTCCAACAGAACCAGCACCATTGTCTTGACATTGTTCTCACCTCCCTTGTCCACATAGCAGTCGATGATCTCAAGGATCCTTTCTTTCACTGACACACAAATCATGACATAATAAGTGTCAACTATTTAACACACTCTGAGATTAGTTTTCATTAATCTTTTGAGAAAAGGAGGAGTTCAAGAAGAAACCGTGAAATGGAGAAAGTTCGAAAATTCACAATTCTGGGTTTGCAGACCGACTTTGGTTTTATGCATCTTCCCAGCTTTGTGAGGTCACTAAATTCTGTTTTAAAGGGGTGATATTTTTGGATCAATTTTTCTCAAAAAAAAGTCTGAGTTTTTGTCAGGGTCTGACTTTTTGGGCCACTTCAGGGTTGTCGGAATGACTTAGTAGTAAGGAATTTGACTTACTTTTCGCTTTTTTCTCGTGACTTAAGACTAAGTCGTTTTTCTTCGAAAGTAAGTAATTTCACTTTTTTTCCACTTTTTGTGGTCTTGATCAAAGGGTATACAATAACCGTTCGTCGACAGAATCTCAAATCGTGCACAAAAGTATTGCTCTCCGATAAGAATTAAATATCTTATGAGTAAACATCTTTAAGGTCCAAGAGAGGTTATTTGTGGAATAGAGAAAAAGTCTGTGTGGGTCAGATCTTGATTGAATGAAAAGAATCTTTCATTGTACGTTCAATCACATAATCCTCTACATTCAATTTGCTGTTTCTGACAGAGCGGGAGTACAGACTTGACAAAAATGCAATCTCTAGACACAAACATGAAACTCTCCCATTCTTCCTGGTTAGACTCGAAGACTGTTCCACCGACTTGCTTTTGTCACAGTAGTGAGTTCAGCAACTATTATTCAAAGATTTCGATCGATGATCACCTTGTACGACATCACTTCCAGAATCACTTCGAAACAGACCAGACCACGACTGACAAGTGGTTTTTCTTCGAGTATCGTCATTCTGGTCGGGAGATGCGGAGTTTTCATCGACAGAGATTGCATAATTTCGTTCTTCTCGCCCGTTATTTCCTGTTTTCTGTATGTTTTATGTTCGACAGATTATTTCTTTCCCTTCTTCCCTTTCTTCAGTTTCACTTCAACCCTGCTCTTTGCTTTATCTGCTTCCTCTTCACCATCGCCCAGGAGCACAATCCAACATGAGAAGTGTCGGTTTTCTTCACGTTCGTCTCATTTCATCGAAAAAAAACACAATATTTTGCTCAAAAATGATCTTACATATGTAATAACTTAGTAGTAAGTCGTTTTTCCTTACTTCTTACTACTAAGTCATTTTTCCACGACTTAAGTCAACTCAGAGGGCCCGACAACCCTGCCACTTACAGAATAATTATTTGTGCTTGTGATTGTTCCAATTTTTTCTATATCAAAACAAGATAACTAAGTGAAGTGGACTGTCTACTTTACTGGAGTTCCTCTCTGCTGACAATACGGACACGTTTTATTCGACGTAATCCATCCATTCCATGCATCCTTCCTTGCAGCTAACCGGCAAGACGGGCACTCGGCACGGTCAGAGTGAGATGGAATGAGCATTCCTGTGACAATGCAGGGCTCTTTCGTCTGAGAACACCGTTGGCATTCGAACATCGATGTATGAACTTGTGTCCCACAGTACAGACATCTCTGCGACCCAATCGCCTTCTCGCTCGACTTCTCGAGTGCCTTCTGGATCACCCACGTTTTGATGTTCGTCCGCTCGTTGGGGTCCATTCCCTCGAAGTGTTCGCTCGGGACTTTGATTGTTGACGGGATGCTGATTTCCGACGAATCACTTGCTCCTCGCTGTTTTGCGTCGATGGCATCTGCAATGTCCAAATATTGGTTGAGGTAGACGTATGCCTGGTCTGTCATCCCAGCTGCTTTGCAGAACTTGCCTGCCTCGAAGAACGTGCGGTCTGAGGGGAGGAAGTCGAGGTAGCGGAGGAGACTCGAGGCAAGTGATGCGGTCACCTCTTTCATCTTCCTCTGTTGGCACACAACCATGTGGTGTGTGAAGTACGCAGCGTAGTTCAGTTGGATAAATTGTGGCGTGGGGAAGGCTGTACCTTGTGTTGTGGAAGCGTTCTGCAGCAGAGACTGGAGGAACTTGCGGAGACTCGGGAGGAGCTGGCGGTCGTAGCCTGGGACGGAAGGATCGTGCGTCCTGGCGAGGGTGTGGATGGTAATGTTGCGATACATCTGTGCATATTCAGCTGAGGCGACTGACCCGTTCTTCACCAGCACTTGAAGGGCATCGCTGATCTGTCCATTCTTCGCGAGGAATTCGGTGTATTGTGCGGAATAGCGGGCGAGAGTTGCAGCTCCGAGTTTCTCAGCAGCGCGGAGGGCTTCTGTCCAGTTGCCCTGTTGGATGAGAACATCAATGGCTGCTTGGGTATGGCCGTGTTTGAGAAGCTCGTCTGCTCGTTTCTGTTCCTGCATGCGCTTGACGTACTCGCGCTCGACTTCTTGTTCCTTGTCTGTCCCCTTTGCGGTCTGCCTGGCCTGATCCCAATAGTTCCCAGACATGTACGCGTCGATCGCCAATCCAGTCAATCCTGCTTCTTTGTAGACTCCTGCGGCGACGTCGAATTTGTTGAGAGACTTCAAGCGTTGTCCGACCTCGCGAGAGATGCCACTCCGATCAACTCCATGGTACTTCCCAGCAATGCGGACAGCATTCATCCAGATCGACTCAAGCTCGTCACTGGACGGTTCGACTTGTGCAGGTGCTGACGTTTCCATGAACGCTGGTTGGAGAACACTTCTGATGTGGCGGATGCCCGTTGTCGCTGCGAGGCAGGTGTGGATGGCACTTTCAAAGTCTCCGCTGTCTTCGAACAGCTGTGCGATCTTGTGGAGCTCGCTGATGGAGCAGCTTTCGAGAGCGTTCGTCTTCTTAATGTGGACACTGAATTCATTCATCGTGTTCGCAAACAGGTTGCGGAGTGTGGCAGTGTCGACATCCTGTGACGAATCTCTGCCGTGTGTAGAATACGCAGAGTTCACTTCTTGTGCCACGCGGAGAGCGTCTTCCCAGCGGTTGGCCTCGACATACATCCGAACAATCAGCTGAGGCTTCTTCGCGCGGTTGAGGAGTGACTCGGCCTGTGTCAGCTCGCCCCTCTCCATGCACATCGTTGCCTCTCCCACAAGCACAGTGTCCAGCTGCTTCCGATCGTACATCTCAGCCACACGCTTTGCAGAGCTGAAGTCATGCAGCTGTGTGTACATCTGCACACACTCTTTGAAAGCCTTTGCAGCAATGTATGCCTTCTCGGCCTCTTCGTAGCGCCTGTCTTTCTGCAGAGACTGGGCCTGTTTGAGACGTGCTTCTCCCAACTTGTGAGCACAGTGCCCCCGTGCTGTTGAGAATGCCAGTTCAAACATTTTGTGAGTGCACGCAAAGTCGACAGCAACTTCCGGCATTCCCATTTGGACGAGGAGCTCCACACCCTTCTCTCCGCCAACAGCCTCCGCTCGTTTAAGGGCCAGATCGATCGCGCCTTTCTGGCCATCAGTGAGCTTGGCAACTCTGACTGCATCTTCCCACATTTCTTGCTCTTCGTACATTTTGATGGCTTCTTTCGGCTGTTTTGCTTCGATGAAGTGCTTCTCGGCGAGTGAGAACTGACCTTCCTTCTTCAGCTGCTTCGCGGCGTCGAAGTGAATCTGTTGGATCTTTGTAACTTTGTCCTTCGAAGTGAGAGTCTGCGCCTGCATCACAACGCGCACACACTCGTCATACATCTTGTGTTTGCGGTACATCTCAATCGCTTTGTCGATCTGTCCAACTTCGCAGTACAGCTTCTCTGCGTCTTTCAGCTTGCCCGCCTTCTCAAGTGACTTGGCCTGGCTGGAATAGAACTTGGACGCCTCTTCTTCGCTCAGGTGCTGTCTGGCGAGCTTCTGTGCAGCGTCCCACAAACCAGCTGTGCAGTACATCGACAGGGCATCTCGGGGAGTGCCAGCGTACACGAAGAACCGCTCAGCTTCGTTGTAATTCATGATGCTCTCAAAGTGCTCGGCCACACGGTGTGCAAAGTCCTTGAGAGATGCCGATGAGGCACTTTGTTTCTTCCCACCGGAGAAGATGGTGCTGAGGTACGAGGCAGCCTTGTCCCACAATCTGTGCTCGACAGCCGCTTCGATGGCGAGTTCGGCATGGTCCGCATCGACAAAGTGGACGATGGCTTGCTCGATCTGTCCCTGCGAGAGACACCACTCTCCCCACTTCTTGTTCAGCTCCTTCTCCTTTCCTGGTTCGACAGAACGGGCGAGAAGGACAGCGGGTCTGAATGCGTGTCCTTTCGTGTAACTTTTGAGGGCTGCATCGAATCTTCCGAGATGTTCGTACAGCTCACCCGCCTTTCCAAACATTTCCAACTTGTCCAATGCAGAAATGATGGAATGGATGATCGACTCCGAGAATTCCGCATCGGTCTGGACAACTTCACTCGAGTTCATCACATTCACAGCACCTTCCGCTGGTTCTGTATGAGTGAGAACAACGCGGGCAGCTTCCGACGGGACACAGCCTTTGAGGTAGAGCTGAACTGCTTCCTCCAGTTGACCCTCTCTTTCCCTGATCTTTCCAGCTTTCTCCTCCTGATTGGTCTTGATCAGCCATTGGAAGTACGATGATTTCAATGACTCTTCTTGCGGATGCTTGCACTTTGTTGCGACTCTGATTGTGTCCTCCCACTTGTGCATTCTCTGATACATGTCCATCGCTTGGTCAACTTCATGCTGCTGCAACAGAATCTGTTCAGCTTTGTCGAAATCCTTGTTCATCAGAGCAATCCTCCACTTCACACTCGGCTGGCTGTATCCAGACCCAGGCTTGCCTCGTGTCTCCTGCTCAGCGTGGAGAGCGAGGGCGTTCAGTTTTGAGAGGTAGCGTGCTTTCGACACGTCGCAGACGGCTGCTGCACAACGCTCGGCAATCACAAGATCCCCAGCCTTGTTAGCTTCGATTCCAAGTTGGTTCCACATCGTTTCTGTTTCAGGAGTGAGCGGAATCCGGCCAAGAATATCAGCACACAGTTGGAGTTGCTTTTCTTGGAGAGCTTCTCCAAACTGGATGAAGTTTGAGTTCAATTTGTAATACATCTTTGTCATTCCCTCATCCACAATCACATTCCTCTGCCCGTCCTCGCTCTTCATCACTCCCACAACATCTCCCTTCAGTCCCGCGTGGACTGACACTCTGTCAGGCGAGTCGATGTTATACCACGTGCACAGGTTTGTCTTGTCTTGCGCGATGATCACGTCTGTCTCGGGAACCCATTGGACGTGTTGGCATGACGAGAGGAGAATGTGGGTCTCTTCCCCCTTCACGTTGAAGAGCGAGAGGCGATGGCGCTTGTCTCGGAAGAGGAGCCTGTCGCCCTTTGAGCTGAGTGAAAGAAGATCGATTTTTGAATTGTTATGAACTGTACACAAAGTGATTGATGTGTTCAAATCGAGAATTCGGACGGTTTGTGCATCTGTGAGATATGCAACACGGAAGAGAGGCTGCTGAACACCTCTCGTTGTTCGATGATGAGGATCGTCGATGTTGCAGAGACTGAACAAGTTTTTGGATGCAAAATCAGTTCGAACTGTTCCCAGAAGGTCGTGATTTCCGTATTGAACAAACGTGAGCTCTCCCGGCGTGATAATCACACATACAGATTCGTGCTCGAAGTTGAACCTTTCCTTGTTGGTTACGTGCCAATCAACCTCGCTCAAGTTTTGTTTGACCAAATCTCCAAGGAGAAGAGAAGCTGCCGTGTTGGCCACGAGATATCGATCTTTGAAAATCCGAATGTTTGTGATTTCATGATTCTGTCCACTCTTCAATTCGAATTGTTTGTCTGTCCCCAAAACTTTGACATTTACATGGCTTCCAGATGAATATACAAATTCGTATTTGCTTTTATATCGTATCCTCCGCAGGCAGGCATCGAAAAGAGCGACGCAATCCGCCGATGTACCCACAGCAATGCGTGATCCGTCAAGTGCCCACGAGAGTGTAGTAACCGCATAAAGGTTATCAATGTGTTGTTCAAAATCTTCCTCCCAGTGAGAGAGACGATGTGAATACGAAAATACTCGAAGACTTGAAAAAATGTGAGAAAGAAGGACTAGTAAATTGTAAACAAAGGCCAAACCTGTTAAAGCTGCCAACGATAACACTTTGGCCTGTTGGAGAGAGTGTAAGTGCGGTAAATTCCTTTTGGTTCTCTTTTGTGTTGTAGTCAAAGACACGACTGACAGAGCCATCTGGATTATAAAAAACGACTTTGTTATCATTCCCTGCGACAACAATACTATGTCCCCATCCAAGAGCACGTGGTGGGCAAGGATGGCGTGCAAACCGGACTGGGTCAGTGTTTTCTTCGAAAGAATATTGAGTAATTGTCCCGTCAATATGTCCAGACAGAATGGACTTTCCATCAATGGAAGCACATATTGATATTGGGCAAGTTGCCGAGCTGTACAACGTTGCTATCCTCTTCTCCTTTAGATGGGCGAATCTTACCTGGATTGGTGAGTGCTAAACAAAAAGTCACACCTTTCCATCAGCAAGACCAAAAACAATTAGATGTGGATTGTTAGACGGCCAGCAAAGGCATACAATTGGTGATGTTTGAGGTTTGAACGGCTTGCCTTGAACTGGTGGGGATTTCGGATCTGACGAAACCTCAAAAATACTTAATACATCATCACTAGTTGAAATTATGAATTTAGTCCCGTCTGGACTCCAAGCAAGATTAGTGACAATGATGGGTTGGGTTTTCCCCTTTGAAATTGAAGAAATCGCAAAAGGCGACGAAATAAAATGAAAAGAGAGATAAAATTAAGAGACCTTCTCATATGGTTTCGGTTGGACATCTGTCAGAAATGTTCCTTTGTCATCATATAATCTGATTGTTTTACCACCGTTGACTGAAATGAGTTGTCCATTCGATGGCGAGAATGCGACTGCACGACATGGTTCAAAGGAATCTCCAGCAGGGTGGAGAGTGGCCTTATATCGGAGATTCATACGATGAATCTACACAGAGAAGTTGAAGAAAAAAAGACAGATTTGGGTCTGATCAACCTGCCCGATAGAACGGGGCACAAGTCTATTCAGATCAATCATTTCAAAATAGATCAATAAAAAACTGATGTTTATATATAGCTGTATGACAGAGTTTTTTTGCATGTCAAAATGTCAATAATTATCGGCTATGGGTATCGATCACACAATGATCTTGTAACGCTCTCGGATTGTGCCCTGGGTAGTTTGAAACATGTTGAAATCTCATTTTCCTTCGATTAGGAAAGCTATTCCGGTAGAAACAGATGTGATTGTGCATGATGAGAAATTCAAAACAACACTGTAATGATGATGAAATGCGATTTTAAAACTCATGATTTGGATCAAAAAATGTCAAAAAAGACAGAATACAACCGTGCGTTGAGATATGTCCCAAAGAAGATGCCCAAAAGCAGGTTGATGATTGAATCGTGTGACAGGCGGATCAAGACTGTAGGGACAAGAGAGATGGTATGACTGGATCACGACTACAACCGTCACATCACTGAAGAGTCTAAGTCGGTCCACTGAACCATGTGAAGCAAAGGCCAACGTTGACATGGTGAGGAGGAGAGATGTGGACTCTAATCAAGATGAATGATGAAAGAATGTGATAGACCACTGAAAAAGCAGAAATTTGGTTTGAATCTCTCTTTTCTTGCATATATCACTGGTTTTTGGAAAGATAGGGAGACTCGCTGTTCTGTGAAAGATAATGCTGATCAACGGGAAAATGATGAAGAAAAATAGTCAAAAGAGCATACAGATCATAAGAATGACGGTTGAATGAACTTTCTGACGAATTAACGAACAAATTCAAGAATCGAGGACGATGTTTTGACAAAGGCATGTGTGGAATGGGGATTGAACAAACCTAGGTCTGCTTTGAGAAAGAAAGGATGTCAATTCTGTGTGTACTTGTGAAAAAAGCAAACTTGTGTCTTATGGTTCTGTTCTTTGCAGGTTAATGATGCATTCAGAAGACTTGGATCCAGCTTGTGATCAGTGTGAGAACGATGAGCAAAATCTGGAGGGCCACTATAATTGTGCGGTGAACAGGAAAGTAGCATACAGAATCATTTAAATATCATCGGATAGAGATGGTTGGTCATCAAAAGATCGATTGTCGATACCAAGTTGAGATTGTGCTAAGTTCCAATTCAGAATGCACTGATGGAGAACGGGTTTTCTAAGAAATCCGATAGAAGAGCAGATATCGCCTTTTCGGCAAGTGGATCAGGATCATCCCACGATTCACACAAAATATTGATGATTTGGGTTAGAAGGCAGTAAACTGCATCGCTATCCACGTAAAACTGGATTAAAGTCACTATACTGTCGGGTTTATTTCGAATTTACCTGATTACCGTCTTATTCAAGGAAATGAGAAAAGATCTCAGACCCACAATCAAAAACCTCCATGTCATGACATGTCAACGCTTTTCCGAAAAACTGGTCTGTCATGTCATGTCAGACAGGTATATGTTTATATCAAAAAGAACAATGAAATGAAGAAACTCATCCACCTGTTGAGTCAAACGAAAATCAAGAGGAAATCAGCAAATGGCCTTCATTGGTCCTCAAAAAAGAAGTTGGTCGAGGATTCCAAATGAATGACCAGAAATAAATGTCGTCTTGTCAATCCTTCTTCTTTTTCCGACACGGGCAGCAAGCACAGTACGAGCAGCACAGAACACGGAAGAATGTGTCACAATATGGCCGATGGAGGGAGTCACCAGATGAACAGATGAAAATGAGGAGAACAATCACCATAATGAGATAAATCACCCCCCAACGATGGAATTCGAGAGGAACTGAACATATGAGTAAAAAAGGAACAGACAGCACGAAAATTGCCCATTCCAAACAATAATTAACGGTTCTTCATAGTTCTTCGTCCCAGTACGTGCTGAATCTTCTTCCTCAACGAAGTCAGAACGAGGCATCTGTGGGAGTATTGAAACAAGAAATGTATACTATCTCGATCGAGGTTTTCGAGGACGTGTCACAAAGAAATATAACTCTGTCGACAGGAGACATCATAAATAATCCAGAAATAATGAGAATGAAAGCAAGAGAGCGATACTGTACATGAGGGAGGTCTGTATTGGCACTGTCGTCTGGTTCATAGCAAATCGGAGGCCATCCAGTGAGATTGGTTGCCGAATATTCTTCCAGAAATGTAAAATCCTCTGGTTCACAGTCAACTTCACTATACGTGTTAAGAAAATATGGCGGTTGTGTATCTCCTGATTGAACTGAAGTATTCATGACACAGAGATTGGAGCAGTTTGGGAGCTTGAGAGAGGTGTTGAAATGATAGAAGATCGTCAGATTATCTGATGAACATGAGGACTTGAAGAAAACACGACTTTCAAGATTTTCCCGAAATATTCTCCCAGGAAAAACTGGAGTTTTGGAGACATGAACTGCATTAGAGCGGGAAGCTGCATGAGAAATCCAGCATAGACTGAGAAAAACTTGAAACATAACGATCCGACAATCACACTTTTCTCCATTCCTTCGTTCTCTCTGATGGGTCTGGTATTCTCAACAGCTTCCCAGAGGGAGCAATACTATGGAAAACGACTTCGGTCTCTTGCACAGCAATTTGCTCAACTTAGAGAAGATTTAGATGCCTCAGAAAAAGCAACACATTACTGGATCTTTATCATTGATGCTGTCGTCTTCACAATCCTTGGACTAATGATTTACTTGGCATATTCTCAGAAAGTTCAACGGTGGATACCCGTTGTGTTATTACTAGGGTACATGACCTTCCGAATTCTCCTCTCATATTCTCTCAACAATCGTCCAAAAAGAATACGCAAAAAGATGTACAAATGTCTTATGAAGACCGAAAAAGTTGTTGAAGTTATCTTGGATGAGCTAAATGGACGACAAGTCACCAGTCTCCTTCAAAAATTTGCTCTCCCGATTGATGCAAATGACAGAAGGTTATACTTTCAACGACTCTATCAAACATACTCACTCTTTGATGAATCAAAACTTTCGCCAACAGATCCTCGACGATCAACTGAACAGAACAGAGATACGTTCACACACCGTTCAAATTCTCACTATGCTCGCTCCTCCCATCAGCGGTCAAATTCATATCGTGCTTCACATCTTTCCAATGCCAGAGATTCATCTCGGCCGAGTTCTCCAAATCCATATGACGAACGAGTCAGAACTCCAACTGGTTTTTCATCTGTCGTCCAAACTCATCCTATTTCGACAGACAGCTTTTATGATCCTGAATTTTCACGTGAAAGTATTCGCCCACGCCGTAGCTTGACAATTCGAGAGGAAGAGGATGATGATCAATACATATCGAAAGCAATCACTCCACCATCTCTCCCATCAATTGGAAGTGATGAAAGGACTCAACTATCACCTCCACGGGAGTATGTACCTTTTATAACGTATTATTCATCTTCTTAAGGTTTATTGATCTTATCTGTCAAAATTGTCATGCTCTCAATGGGAAAACAACATCTCTTCTTCTCCCCAACTTGGGTATCCTTCTCTTTGTTCTTGCATTAGCCTTTTAGAATACTATTGTCCCCATTGCAACCATTTGAACCAACCAAACTCATGAACAACCGGAAAACCACCTTCTTCTTTCATGCACATCTGAGATCTCTTAATCTTTCTTAATTCATGTTATTAACTGCATTTCACCTCTTCTTTGTCTCTGTGTGATTCATTCTTGTGTCATTCTCGATATTTCTCACGTCACTCATCAATCGTCTCATTCTCTCTGACTCTCCAGCAACTTCTGCTCAAATGCAAAAAACTATCTGTGCCTATATCATGTCTTCAGTTAACTTTGAACTTCCTAGATTTGTTAAAGAGTACCTCGATCACTCTCCAGTGATCGACGAGTTATGGCTTCCTCCACTCGAGATGAAGATAGATTGAGTATATTTCCTGTGAATTGAGTCAAATTAAGCTAATTAATGAGGTTATTCTTCTAATTATCTCCTATCTCTTCTCGTGAAGTGATCATCCCTTTGTTACTCCTTGAATTGTAGTCAACATAGTTTTCTCGATGATACCATCTCCTAGGGTGATTTCATGGCCTCCAGATGCCACTCTTTTGCACCAAAGTGTTCAAAGGATGTTCAATATGCGGACAGAATGGGCTTATGCCTTGCAAGCGATGCAAATGAATGACGACGGAAAACTCCTCGAATATGAACATTTCCGGGTCCCCGAGGGATCAGAGAGGATCCTTGGAGCTCTCTTCCACATCTGCAGAGGTCTGGTCAACGAGGTAGACCTTCTGACGCAACAAAACTCGAACGAATGGCTCGGGCTTGCTCCACCAGAAACAACTTGGCCGATGGCAGGATCTCTACTTTATCAGGCTCGACAACCACCACCGACCACTACATTCCGACGATCGATGTCCCCGGCACCTTCGGGCTCCATAGGCCGAGTAACTCCGCCGATGTTTCAGAATTTGCAGCACGCGGCAACTTTGCAGTGGGACACTGCTGACGTTCAGCCACGAAGTATTCTTCGTCCAACGGCTGGGAGACAAGATGAAGACCAAGATATGGAGGAGGATCGGGTATTAGACGAAAGCGCAGAAGAGAAGCTGCTGGATATGATTGATCGGCTCCCTGACTTTGAATGGGATTCTAGCGATGAAGATGAGGTTCGAGAACGTGTGAAGGAAGCCAAGGATCTGTACGACGGCTACCCGGATCTGATCGCAGAAGAGGGGTTTGATCAACGTCTCGCGCCCCTCAATTCGACTCTTCTAAGAATTGAAGTAGAGACGAATCATCTCATCACGATGGGGCTGGGAGCCTTGTCCAGGCCGGAGACAGATGGTAACGACAGGCGGTCGTTACATCTCATGACTCAAAAAGCGGGTGAGCTTGCCCACCGGCTCAACAGAGCGCGTATCTCGCATATCCTGAAGGTCCACGCGAGACCTTTGCTTGATCGGAGGAAGGCGGATTCGCTGTCGAAACAAAGGGCGATGCTGGTATCCCTCCAGGAGGAAACAAAAAGACGAGACCTCGCAAGGAGGCAGACGTTTTTTCGCAGGGGCCCCAACCAGGGGCGTTACTTTCAACACAATTCCTTCTCGGGGGCTCAGAGGGAAAGACAGTTCAACCAACCGGTTCCAACCCAGGCTGGTCAACGACACGCTCGCCCAACGTCGCCGGGTCGTCAGTTCGGGCAGCAGACCTCCCATCAAAATCGTTCGAGGCCAAAAGGCTTCCAACCACAGCCAACGCCAAAATTCCAGCGCCGTTCGCAGTATTAGATGGGCACGAACCGAAGGAGGACGGTCCAGTCCCTCCAACAACGAAGATAGATCAGGAAGGTGGAATTGGGGGGAAAGGTCGGTCGGCATTGGGAGAGCTGGGTGAGATTCGGGATGGGAGAGGACATGAGAGACGGATGGAGGATCGAATGGAACTCGAGGGGCCCGCCAGCAACTATTGGGCACCCCTTCGAGTTGAACCTTGCGGAGGTGGAGAAGATTGGACTGAAGGAAACGATAGGGATGGAATTAAAAGAGGGCATCATTCAAGAAGTGGAAAGAGAAGACGTGAAATGCTGGAACACGACCTTCGTCATACGGAAGAAGGACGGCTCCTGGCGGCGCATCCTAGATTGCCGCCGTGTGAACGAGCACGTCGCACATCATCATTTCAAGATGGACAACAATTCGACCGTGGCACAACTTCTGTTCGACGGCGCTTGGATGACAAGCGTCGACTTAACTCAGGCCTACACCCATATTCCACTCCATATTCAAGATCAGCCGTACTTCGGCTTCGTAGTGGGGGGAAGGTATTTCATCCAGCGGACTCTATGTTTCGGGTTGGCATCTGCTCCCCGTCTGTTTACAAAGATTCTCAGGCCAGTGGTGGCCCTGTTTCGCCCACTGTTCTCGATAGTCGTGTACTTGGACGATTTTCTTTTGATTCACAAGTCAGAGAGCGAGGGAAGTTCAAACACACAGGCGGTGATACATCTGCTGTCGCAACTAGGCTTTACAGTAAACGAAGGGAAGTCACATCTAGTTCCCACACAAAGAATAGAGTATCTCGGTTTCGTCTGGGACTCCGTCGTGAACAGTGTCAGCGTTGGAAAAGACAAGATTCGGGGAATGAGAGAGCTTGTGAGAGAGAGGCTGAGACAAGATCAGAAGGGGGGACACTGTCGGGTTCGGACGATCGCCTCAATGGTGGGAAAATTACAGTCAATCGGGTTTGTGGACCCGCTTGCCTTCTTCAACACAAGGCACCTCACAAGCTGGAAGGACAATATCGTCCAAGAAGGAGGATGGGGCAGTGGAGGAACACTAACGCCGTCAGCGGTCCAGGAAATGAGGTGGTGGATGTCCAGATTGGGTCGTTCGATCGAACGTTCTCTCAAGATGTTCGACCAGACGGTCAGTATGACCACCGACGCAAGCAGCTTGGGAGTCGGGGTCGTTTGGTCAAGAGGAGGCATCCAGGAAGCTTGGCAAGTCCACTTCAACGAGGAAGAGAGTGCCTGGTCGAGCAACAGGAGAGAGGCTGTTGCAATCGTGCGAGGGTTTGTGGAAGGAGCCAAAAGGGGACTGATCAGAGAGGGAGACGATGTTTTAGTCTTGTCGGACAACCAAGTTGCGGTAGCGAACATAAACAGGCGCTCGTCGGCCTTGTCCCTCGTCGATCTTTTTGTCCATCTGTTCGAGGCAGCAGGCGCCATCAACTGTCGGCTCTGGGCCGAGTACATTCCTGGCGAAGAGAACACAGTCGCAGACAGGCTCTCTCGGATCCGAGACGCAACCGATTATTCACTGAAACGAGAAGTGTTCAACAAACTCGTGGACCACTTCCAGATCACGCCGTCGGTGGATGCGTTTGCCACAGCGAGCAACAGACAAGTCGAAAGGTATTGGAGTCTGGCTTGGGAGAAGGAATCGGCCGGGACGAACGCCCTCCTTCAGGATTGGACGAGGGAACACTGTGTGTACGCCTTCCCGCCGGTTCCACTTGTTCCAAGGATTGTGCGGAAATTGATGGGCCAACCGACAACGATGATCCTGGTCGTTCCCGATTGGACCACACTGTTGGGCAGGGAGGAGATCGAAAAGATGTCGTCGAGGTGTTTGCACATGGGAAGAACGGCGGAGATAACAGTGGAGGGGGTTGGAATGCAAGCAGCGGGGAGCGGCCGTCCACCAGGAACGCTGAAAGCATTCTTGGTGGAGAAATTTGGGAAGGGTTGGCATTAGAGAGAGGGATCAATCAGCGGACGTTGTTTTTGATGTTATCTGGATTCAGCGAATCAACAAAACGGCAATATGCTGGGGCCATCAGGCGATGGATTCAACACGCAAACTCGGTCGGAAGAGATTGGAGGGACATGGGTCAGGTTGAGGTGGCCAACTTTATTACAGAATGGTCAATTAGAACAAGCTCATCGAGCTCGGCTGGGGGTGCAAGAAGTGCACTATCTTTTCTGTCGCAACTACTGGATCAAGGACAAGTGGGGGAGGCGCTTGTCGTGAAACAAACGATGAAGGGTATCCGGCGAGTGCACGTTCCGAAGAGCAGATACAAAGAAATATTCGACGCGGAATTAGTCGAGAATGAAGTTCGGAGGATGTGGAACCCTGAGCACGAACTGAAGGAGACTGAGATTGAGGCAGCGGTTGCCACGCTCCTCGTCCTTCAGCATGGAGTGCGCTTTACGGAAATAGCTCAGATACAAAGGGAAACAATGTTTATCAATGCGGAGGATGAAAGCTTAGTGGTAAGAATGCAGCTAAAGACGGATGATGAGGTGAGAGATCATGTTTTGAATGAAGCGAACTTACAAGAAGGATTGAGAGTCGCGGATTGGATTGGACAGCTGGATCGAAAGATGGGAATTGATTGGGAGGGGCAATTAGTCGGAGGGGGAGGTCTCAGGACGGAGAGGGACATCAGAAGGTTGGTTGGGCAGCTGATGAAGGCAGCCGGGATCGACACAAATGAATACACGCCGTATTCTCTAAAGCATGCGGGAATTGCCAAGAGGAAGCAGAGGGGATGGGACATGGGCAGCCTCGCGAAAGGGGTGAGACTATCAAAAAATTCAAAGGTCATGGAAAAACACTACATCAAACCTATCGAGGATCCCAACAAACTCAATCTATCTTCATCTCGAGTGGAGGAAGCCATAACTCGTCGATCACTGGAGAGTGATCTCGAGTATGGTTCCGAAATGAGAGATGAAGATAGAGAAAGACCACCACCCACCCCCACAACTAGAAAACAGAAGAAGAAGAAGAAAAAAGGCAAGAAAGGAGAACTTTTATATTCTAAGCCACACAAGACGTTATTTCATCAGGCAGAACGCTCCCAACAGAGTAACAAAGGGATGATCACTTCACGAGAAGAGATAGGAGATAATTAGAAGAATAACCTCATTAATTAGCTTAATTTGACTCAATTCACAGGAAATATACTCAATCTATCTTCATCTCTCATTTCGGAACCATACTCGAGATCAATTCGTACTCTTTTCTGTCAACATGCGTCCACTCAGTGACCAAGAGACAAAGACCCTCTTTGAGAAGCTCTCAAAATAGTATTTCATTCTCTTGTTTTCTGAATCCAAAAGCATCGGTCGGAATCTCAAGTACATGATTGATCGTGAAGACGAAAAATACTGCTTCAGGCTCCACAATGACAGAGTATACTATGTTAGGTGTGCTACTGTCTGTGACTTTCATGGTGTTCATTCATTTATGTGATTTGTGCATTCCCGATCTCTCGTAGTGAGCGACTTGTGAAAGCGGCTGGATGTTTTGGACGAAAAGAAATTCTTTCCATTGGTCAATGCCTTGGGAAGTTCTCCAAGTCTGGAAAGTTTCGTCTCCAGATCACAGCGCTCGAATATATTGCACGCTACGCTCCGGTTCGTCTTTTTTCAACCTCAATCAAACCGTGTTTTCATACCTTAGCATAAAATATGGATTAAGCCAACCATTGAACAGTCTTTTCTTTATGGAAATCATGTCATGAAATCCGGATTAGGACGAATTACGGATGATACAGAAAGGTTTCACCTTCCTTTTCTTGCAACGTGTCTCCTGTCTTAAATCACCTTCCATTGTCCTAGATATGAGGGAGTTGCAGTTTTTAACATGGCTGATTTGCCTCTAGGTATCTTTTTTCTGTGCATATGTCTTTCAGGCTTCGGAATTACGTCGAAAAGTACTCTTGAATGTCGGACAGGGACATCAGGAGATATTGTTGCCTTTAATCAAGCAGATGTTGGCCAATATCTCAGAGACGAAGAAACTCTTATTTGATTGCACTTCACTTGATGAAATCGAAAGAAAATCGATGGAAAACAGCGCATCAAGAATTGAAGTGTTCAACAGTTAATTTGAAAGAAAGAGCATAGATAAATGAAGTGTTAGAAACAAAAGAAAACATATTTCATGTGTCGGTCATCATATCCGAGTTCAACAAGCCTGTTCGTTCATTCACACCCTCTTCCTCTTCCGGAGTGCTGAAGAAGTGGCCATTAATTGACCGCTGACGGGTAGAAGGACCGCTGTACGAATGAGTCCGGCGTGGCTGACTGGGGAAAGCGGAAAGAGGAGGGGGAGCATGTGCTGGCGGTTTCTTAGTTGACTTGAAAGGGTTTTTGGAGTGTCGAGAGGCGAGAACCTGACAACGAGAGAAACGAGAGGAAGCAAAGTGAGAGGAAATGCGAGGATACCATCCCAATCTGGTCAAGGGAGTGGATGACGTGCTCAAACGGGACAGGAATGTCGAGGAAGTGTTTGAAGTCGATCGCATGGTCCAGATCCGATGGAATCTCTCTGTGCTTGCCTGCAACGGAAACAAAAGAATGATGAGAAAGCTAACACACCTCTGAACATCACAATAATCATCAACACCTCCGACGCAACGTGCATTGGATGCCTTTTCGACGTGATCGTTCCAAAACCGAGACTGAGTCCGACATTGCCGTAAGCGCTGACGAGATCGAACAGGATCTGCATGTTGGACATCTGCCCATTCACTATCTTCTTGTTCTCGATCATCGTAATCAGCACCAGAAAGATGAACAGAACCACAATATCCCGTATTTGAGGATTGTCCTGCTGAGACACAAGGAACTGTGTCACTTGTCTCAACGCAATCTTCCACTTCAGTTTCCCCGACCTCCTCTTCCGCATTCGAATCATCGGCCTCTCACGCCTCACTCGTTGATAACTGTTCACAGAAAATCCGCTATCCGACGCTGCCCGCGGGATCTCGCTGTTAATCGACATGTGTTCGTTAAATGTGACGTCATTCCCATCGCTGAACAGATATGCTGGGGGAAGTACCAGATCACCCTCCTCTTGCTGGTTGGCTGTGTCCTGCGACCTCCGCTTCTCCTCGTCGTAGTCGACCTCCTGACGAGAGCGCTGTAGGGCGAGGATGAACGGGTATGGTCCGAAGAACATGGCGATGATGAAAGTCCAAAGTGTGGAGTTGTTGAAACTTCGTTCGGGCGCCATCGATGACCCACATGTCCGCACATTCACTGCACAGGCAAATGCTGTGCAAAGAATGCTGAACCACTTTCCACGGAAGCTGCTGTCGGCAGGAACAGCGGAGTGGAGTTTGTTCCAGTCGAGTGCACAGATGAAGATGAAGTTGAGAAGGAACAGGAACAACCAAAACAGCGCCAAAAGTCGTGTTTGGACCGAATCGAAGAGATGCGTATAACACAGACGGCTCTTCCGCATGATGAAGTGGTAGATGGGACGTTGGGACTTACTTTGAGATTTAAAGAAGTTCACGAAGAAGCGGAGGAAGAGCGGAAAGAGCGTGTTTCCGGCGATGATCAGGAAGCCGAGGGTTAACGAGATCGTCGGATAAGCAATGACGTCGCCGAATCCATTCTCGAGGACAGACATGCCGCAGTTGTTGAAGCAGGAGATAGCTGCAAACAAGGAGAAGAAGAACGGGCTCGTTTTCTCTTCAGAGAGGAGGTTGCGGAGATAGGGCGAGAATATGACCGTCATATCAATGATGAGAACACCAATAAGATACCAAATAAGCATATATAGGAAAACGTAACGGATTAGCTTGCCCATTGCCCGGTATTCATACACAGAACGGTACAACGGCTCATCTGAAATCAGAATGGGGGACGCGTTTGCTGAGAGGTTGAGGTAGGAGAATATGTGTTGGTTAAGACGGGGACGGTTTTGGGGAAGAGGAAGATCGATTGTGTCTTTCAATCTTTGTGTGATAGCTTCCCGATCGTGCTGGAGTTCCTCATTCTCAGGATAGGGAGAATGATCAAAGTGGAAGGATTCTGTGTCATGGAAAGATGTAATAATATCCGAAAGTGGGTGTGGCTCTGAAATTTTGTCTGTTTCGATTTGTTTCGGTCGATTTTTCAATGGAATCATCGTTCCATCAGGATCCAAGTACGGAACTCGTATTCCACGTGGATGTCGAATGTCCCCATCATAAAAAATGCGATCGATATACCCACGGCCATCGCTTGAAGCAACCCAAATCCTTCGATGATGCTTTTTCAATGTGCGACGGATTTGATAGCGTCGAATGATCAAGGGCGCCGCAGACAACATCACTGAACTTCCAGCTTGGATGGTAATGAGGAAGAAGATTTGAGAAGCAAGGGATATCTTCGACATGTCGAAAGTGAGGAAACCAGTTCCAGAGATCGCAGACATTGTCATAAAAACAGCATCGATGTAGTTAGGATACTTATCTTCCTTGGAATGGTGATTATGTGCCTCAAGAAGATAAATAGGTATTGCCATGAGGATAGAAACAAGGAAGATGTAAATTTCATGAATCACCAGATATCTTGTGAAAAATGATGTGATTGCTTTCCAAAATCGTTGACTACGTGTTGGTTGAGGTGGTTCCTCGGGAGGATACTCTGGAATGGGAAACGTGAGACGAGAGGCTCCATGAGGATCAAAAGACATGAGATTGTGGGCGGTAAGGGATGAGTCCACACAAAATGAGTGTACAAGTGAAAAAAGCCCCGACAGACCGAATTATTTTGGGAAATTTGTTGTATTTTCCTAGAATAACGTAAAAAAGATAAAATTACGATAAACACCAGAAAACGAAGAATGAAATTGTATCCAAATATCACATTTGTATTAACTCGAACAATCATCTCTCTACATCTGAAGTGACACCATGGATTCGGTCGAGAAGACGTCTTCATGTTGAGCTTCCATTGAAAAATCTTCCATCAGGGTTCCCGCGAGACGAACGTCCTCAATTTCCTGCAAAATCTGAATGACTTCATCGATAGATGGGCGGCGGCGAGGGTCATGTGCCCAGCAACGCTCAATCAGCATGGCCTGCGTTGAATCAGCGATTGTTGCGAGTGATGGGCGTTCTCCAGCGCACAGACGAATGCAAGCCTCTTCAGCAGATGCCTCGGCGAAAGGAATCTCTCGGGTATGAACTTCCCATAGGATCATTCCTAAACTGAAGATGGCAGTTTGGATTGAAACGTCTGCTCCTGATGAGAGTTCTGGGGCACGCCACCGAATATGATCAATCCCTCCATCAATCACAGTTCGTGTTTCGAGATGTGGACGCGCACGAGTGGCAGAAGTCAACACAGATGCAGTGCTGCTCACTGTTCTGGAACGGGACGAATCTGTGGTGGTGGAAATCGTTTTTTCAATCCATTCTTTTTGAGATGAAGAACTAGAGTCGTGTTGCTCTGCGAGTAAGCGTTGTTCCAATGTTTCGCGACCTGTTGTCGATGTTCGTCCTGTTCCAGTGCCCATGGCCTCGTCTCCAGGTGAAAAGAGATGTTTGCTATCCGCGATTTCATCAAATACGTAATTGGGGGTATTCATTGATTCATCATGGGCGGAAACTTGGACCTCTGAAGCACCTTTTAGGTGGAGACTTACCATGTCATCCTGATCAAACAATACAGAGTGAGATGATAGGCGGCCAAAGAAGACATGATGTCTGTCAAGTTTTTGGATATGTCTCAGACCACGAGCGATTGCAAGACAGATTTCAGAGGGGATGAGAGGGTTTCGTCTGAAATCGCCAGATGGTTGCGGTTTTTGATCAACCTAATTCAGAAAAAGGTTCAAGACGAGGAATATAAACAATGTGATTGATCTGAAAGAGAACAAACCTCCATTTAACGTGGGAAAAGCTTCAATTTCTCACCCATTGTTTTTAACATTTGTCAATTTTGTTACGATGGTGGTAAATCAGAGGAAAATTGAATGTAAAGCAATTAACCTAAGAAAAAAGTGAAACGATATTGAGAAATAAGAGCGTTAAAGCAAGAGGTTGAGGGAAAAGAAGACAATTATGCGAGACAGGAACATTTCAACAAAATCAAAGTGTTTCGCCGTTAGGTTGTTCCGATACGGGAACGCCATTCAAATCCTGATCTGTATAGTCATGACACCCATTCGAAGGCGGAGAGACTGGCGGGTTTGATGCGAAGGGCGGATATGTCTTGTGAGGAGAGATTGAATGACGATGATCCGTCTGCGGGTACCCATTCATATAATCAAGCTCAGATCGTGGTGGTGAATTTGCTTGAGAATGGGATGTCATCTGATCGGATGGACCGATCTGTGGAATGATGGCGATGGTTGATGAGTGGGAGGCTTGTGGCGAGGTGGTTCGCCATGTGCTGTGTTGGTTCGGTTCGGGTCCCGAAGGAGAGAGCGAGTTCACACTCCCAGCATGTTTGATAGTCGGTGCTTGCGAAGTGTTCTGCTCTGCCAACATGGTGAGTTGCGGCTGAACAGGCGGAGAGAGGCGTGGCTGAGCAGTCTGCGTCATTTGAGGCATCAGCATCGGCTGTTGTTGCGGGACCGATTGATACGACGACAATGAAGGCGGCGACGGGTACTGCTGCTGGTACGGCTGAGCAGTGCTTGGTGATGTGAACGAGTGCCTCAGGTTCGGCTGCGGGTGTGGCGTGTGTCCATACGGTTGGGAGCCGAACGAGTGGCTAATGTTCGATATCAGCTGAGGCTGTTGCGAGTAGCCCGTTTGAGGAAAAGGTGGAATTGTGGGAGAGAGGTTCCGGACCGTCTGTGGCTGGGGTGGCGGCGGTGGCAGCATCGTCTGTGGGGGTGATTGTGGTGGTTGAGCGTAGGAGATTGGAATTGGTGAGCCGAAGGAGTACTGTGGCATCGATGGTGGTGTGAGTGAGGACTGTGGTATTGATGGGGGTGTGAGGGAGTAACGTGTGGGAGAGTCCGGGTGTGGGGGAGGAGGAAGATAGTTCTGCGTCGACTGCATCTGCTGTTTCGGAGGCGGCGGGAGGAAGGGTGGTGGGGGATAGTTTCCTTGTCCACCCGTCGGCATGATTGGCTGGCTATGGAAGAGGGTTGTCTGATGTCCAGTGAGGTCACTCCGTTCGGACGGACTGCCAGAGTATGTGCGAAAGATGGGCAAGTTTGGGGGCGGATCCATACTTCGCTGAGGAGGGCTCCCAGGTGGATGTGTGAGTGATGAGTGTGATGTGCTTTTTGGGACTGGGAGTGGATGCAGACGCGGCTGAGTAGGCGCAGAGAGGGAAGGTTGTTGTGAGGGTGATGAGAGTGATGGTTGTGAGGGCGAGGAGAGTGGTGGTTGGGAAGGTGATGAGAGTGGTGGTTGGGAGGGTGAGGAGAGTGGTGGTTGTGAGGGTGATGAGAGTGGTGGTTGTGAGGGTGAGGAGAGTGGTGGTTGTGAGGGTGATGAGAGTGGTGGTTGTGAGGGTGATGAGAGTGATGGTTGTGAGGGTGAGGAGAGTGGTGGTTGTGAGGGCGAGGAGAGTGGTGGTTGGGAAGGTGAGGAGAGTGATGGTTGTGAGGGTGAGGAGAGTGGTGGTTGTGAGGGCGAGGAGAGTGGTGGTTGGGAAGGTGAGGAGAGTGGTGGTTGGGAGGGTGATGAGAGTGGTGGTTGTGAGGGCGAGGAGAGTGGTGGTTGGGAAGGTGAGGAGAGTGATGGTTGTGAGGGCGAGGAGAGTGGCGGTTGTGAGACCGGGGCAAGTGAAGGCTGGCGTTGTATCGGTTGTAGTGTGGGCATTTGTGCAGCGACTGGAGAACGAGAATGCACAGAACTTGATTGGGGCATCGGTGCCTGGGGTTGGAATGCCATGATCGGTGTTTGCTGGATGGAAGCCATGGTCGGGGGGTGGGGAGGGAGTGATGCGGGTTGAGATGCTGTTGGTTGCGGCGAGTGTGTTACAGAACGCGGACGATCGTGGGAATGTGTTGGGAGAGAAGAGATGGAAGATGGAGAGGCCTGGTATTGCGGTTGATGGGGAGAGGCCTGGTATTGCGGTTGATGGGGAGAGGCCTGGTATTGCGGTTGATGGGGAGAGGGTGAGCGTCGGCTTGAGTCTGTGTTCGTGACGATGGGATGAGGGTGACCGGATGTGGGATGAAGTTGTGGGATGGTCGAAATGTGTCGATGAGGACTGTGTGGAGACGAGACATTTGGAATTGCTTTACTTTGATCGGTTCTTGGTGAAGATTCTTTACGAGGTGATACGGAACGTGAGATTGGGGAGTTGGAAGTTAATGCTGGGAAGAGGTTTTTAGGATGGATCGGATGCAAAATGATGTGAGTTCGCGAGCGCTTTGGTCGATAAGGTCTAGTTAGAGGAGTAGTGATGATAGTCCCATGAATTTCGCTCTGAGAAGGGCGTTGATGATTGGAATGTGAAATTGGCGGTTGAATTGAGGATGAGTCAAGTGTATTGCAGAAAAAATGTGGGTCTCTACTCAGAGTTTCTCTAAGATTTGAAAATAAAGGGAGAATTAATCAAGATAGAAGAATAATACCTCAGTTTGTCTTGCCGTTTGTGAGCATAGGTAGTATCGGCAGAAAATGAATTCAAAATCATGGACCCTGCTTTGTCACCTCTTTCAATTCTCTGGAAAAATTGAGAAATCGAAACAAAAGATGGTACCTGCGAATGTGAGGTGCGGTCTTTTTCAATTTTCTCCATCCTTTTGTACTGCATCATTGAACGAGTATAGTCGATAAAGAATCGTTTGGTAAATTCATCTGTGGAATCTTCAACCGACATTCCACAGAGTGAGAGATGTCACAAAAAGGTGGTGGACCAGATCTGGTACCATAATAATCTTGCTGAGAATCACTGATGGAATTCTCATTATATCTCAGGATTTGCCTGCCAATTGATATCTGACAATGAAGACTCTGTTGAATCTCGAGGAGATGAAATCAGATTTTGAGAGAGCAAAAGTTTGTCAACAGATTCTCCCAAAGCTCCATCAATGGAATCAACAGTACAAGGCATAATTTTGTGAGATCCTTCATTTGTTTTTACTCTTTTGCTTCAGTTCGAATGGATGAAGAAGACATCTGAGTCATAATTAAGAATTATTCAGCTCCTCAGGTTGTTCAACGGCATACAATCTCCTACCCGGAGATTCTTTCATTGATTTTCTTCATAAACTCATCACAGTGTCCTCAAGTCTCTCTTGAGCTCATTGACCATCCTCGAAGCATTCCCACGATTATCTTGAACTCGATCAGCCCTCAACAAAAATTTATCGAATGAGTCAGAACACATCAGACTTATTACTTCCTCCTGTACCGACCTCAGCTGTTGTGGTCCCTCACGAAATCATAAACATGATTATGAATGGCTTTAAAGCAGAGTCCCCAACTTTTCCCAGTTCACAATCCACACCAGAGAAACTTCCCCCTCAACGAGTCACAGCAAATTCTGCCGCCCTTCAACCGACACCGATACATCATTCTTCTTCGCGAGCGAGGAATCCAATCAGAAAAATCAAAAGACAGCGCGCGGATGACTCACCAACTCACGACCAAACAACCTCTTCAGATTCGTCATCGTCTCTTTCACTTTATGATATCCCCTCATTTCATCGTCACCATTGCTCATCTCGCGAACGAAGTTCAAAACTTCCCAAGATACATAAATCAAAGATCAGGAGCAAGTCCCACCGTTCCAAATCGTCAAGAAGTCACACTCGCTCTACTGAGAAGAGGAAAAAGCTCCATTTCAGGAGACCAAGAACAATACCATCTGATTCCGAATTATCTGATTCCGATGCTCAACCAGACGCTCTGACTCTGTTGAAATCAAAGTTAAGAAAAAGACACAGAGAGTTTAACGGAGACTGGACCAGCACAATTTTATCGCCAATGTTACGAGACGAGCTCTTTTGTAGATCACAACGCTATCACACATTGCTTGGCATCCCAACTCAGTTTACCGAGACTCAGACGTCAATCACACCTGCACAGAAAGTTCAAGATCAACTTCTGAAGATGTCCGTCCGGTCTGGGTTGGTCACAGTGGCATTGCTGGGAGAAATCTTCCACGAGATTTACCAGATCGACAACAAGTCCCCTGTTCTTCCCAAACTTCTCGACGCAACTCTCAGTGCAGCTGACGCGGCTTCACGTGCTCACCACGCTCGTTACATCCATCACGGCAACCTCAAAGGGATGATGGAGTTGATGGACATCCCTCAGCCCGCTTCTCTCCAACTTCCGCAAGCAAACTTCGACCACTCTGTCCAAACGGTCCCTCCTGCACCTCTCCAATTGACTCAGACAGCTTTCGATAATGCTCTCCAACTTATCTTCTCGGCGGTTAATTCTTCAATTCATATTTACCTTTAACAATTGGATGACAATCAAAAAGAGCTACAATCGAAAACGCTTCAAGACTTTGAGGAGGAGCAGGAGATCGCCCCGTAAGAATACTTATCCGCTTTCAGTCGCAGGATTGCTCGAAGATTAGTCGATTTGATGAGATGAAGATCTTTTTTGTGTATCATTCTCGATCTTTTTTCAGCTTTTTCATTTCACAACTCCATCCAGAATGGGGGTTTGAGTTGAAGAAATCAATCGATACATCAAATCCGATGGTGAAATCATGAGTTCTTGAGATGACAACAAATCCACAAAGAAGCAAAGAAGGAAGGAAAATTTTCTCTGTCATCCATCCAACAATGAGGATAACGCTCATCATCTCGTTCTCTCCTTTCTGCACCATCTGAACTGGACGGATGAAGAACGCAAAAAGAAACAGCACCGTCAACTCTCTTCCCCACCACCAAACACACAACACTCCCCATTTTCCAGTCAATCGCTCTGTCTCATACACCCAACAGAGCCAGACTATAAATCACTCCAAACTGCCCGCTGTCCGTCTTTCGCTGTGGTTTGGTGCCTGATTCTGAGGATATTGTCTGTGTTTAATGTTTTATGTGCTCGGACGTCATATTCACTCGAGAAAGAACGAAGTCGAGTCGAATTAGTGAGAAAATGGGAGACAAGGGAATCCACTTTGAATGATAGGACATATATCGGGTTATTGAGTGAGAAACGGAAGAACATAGTCTCTTCATCTGGTGCTATTGACTTGGAACATATTTAGTGCCAGCCCTGGTAGTATCTTGAACACCATCACTTTATATGGGATGAAGGATATGAAAATGCAGGTTGTGGAGTGCTTGGAAGAATTTGAGCCAAAAGTGTTCAGCGAACTTGGTCTATTTCGAATTCTGATGTTAGTTGATTTGGAACTGCACGTCAAAGAGGTTGTCTTCGCTTGCATCAACATCTTCAGCCCGTTCGACTTTCTTGATGGAATGAAGTGTGTGCAGTTAATCTCAATACACATTGATATTCTAGAAGAGAGAATTGGCGAATTTGATGTCTCGAACGTTGAGGTAATCTCACAAAAACTAAACGTCTGCTTGAATGCTGGTAAAAGTGAAAAATATTTACGATTACTCTCTTTCAAAGCACATAGATGAAGTTGTGGAGATCGAACCAGAAGAGTTTTCTTTGATAAGGGCCACCAGATCAGAGGCAACTGTGTATTTTCCACCCCGACTTTCTCGGTTTGAAGTGAATATACTTTAATCTTTCATTTTTCTCACCATATGACAAATTTCCTCTCATTTTAGTCACAACAAGCAAAATGGTGCGTATGAACGTTCTGTCTGAATGCCTGAACACAATTGTTCTGGCTGAACGCGCTGGCAAACGCCAAGTTCTCATCCGTCCCTCCAGCAAGGTTGTTGTCCGCTTTTTGCGTGTCATGCAACAACAGGGTGTGTTTTTTCTCACTTTTTATCATGCTTTTCAACTCGGGAATTTGTTCCTCGCATTTTTGTCGAATTGACAGGATACATCGGTGAATTCGAGGTTGTTGATGATCATCGCATGGGCAAGATTGTCATTGAACTCAACGGTCGAATCAACAAGTGCGGAGTCATCTCACCACGTTTTGATGTCCCCCTTGAAAAAGTTGAAAACTGGGTTACCAATCTCCTCCCTGCACGTCAATTTGGCTGCCTCGTTCTTTCTACATCTGATGGAATCATGAGCCACGAAGAGGCTCGTCGCCGTGGCACTGGAGGCAAGATCCTTGGCTATTTCTACTAAACATTTCAAGGGGAAGTAGAAAGTTGGTTTGAATGAATAATTGAAGTATAATTTACCGTTTGAGAGTGGGTTTATACACGAGAGGACACACTTACAAGAAAAATATGACCAGATTAAACATTTCCTCTGGCCACCGTCATATAACAAAAATAGTGACAATGAATCTTCCTGAAGGAAAAAAGGAGGAAAATATTCAACAAGGAGACATGAAAAAAAGAAAACGAGAGAGTATTCGTGGACTACCGAAGTCTGGAGATTGAGAAAAGACTAAATATTGAATTTGAGATCTGTTCAATTGAGAAAGAGAATATCAGATTGCCTGGTAGACTATCTGATGTGTTCAAAGTCCGGTAGTTGACGAGACGTCCAGATTAGTTCAGAATGAATCGATTTGATTGTGAGACGAATCTATGTAAATTATCCAGTGTAAAGTTGAGGTCGAGTCGGACAAAGAAACCGAAGAGATTTACCGATGAAAACATGTCGTGAACAAATTGTGTCGAGTGAAAAAGTCAATCAGGATTTGTTTCCCGTATCTCTTCGAGGAATGGAAGGAGTATAGACGCAAAAGAAGAACTTGATTGATGTAAAATGAAGGGCTTGGTTGAAAAAGATTCAAATAGTGCATCCAAAACTGCCGTCTGAGATGCTGGAGCAAGTTTGGAATCGTCGATTTCTGACGAGGAACAAGTTGTTTCAGTATTCAACGATGAAGTTTCTTCAATTAAAAAAGCGCTTGGGGACATGGACGGTGAACCAGAACTTCTGAGAATTGACCCACGTCGAGATGGAGTGGCAAAATTTTCTTGCTTCAGATTTTGTGGAGAGTTTGTAGATTTGGAGGGATAGGGAGTATTGTGAAGTACTGATGGGCTAAGGGCAACAGGATCTGGTGTCGGAAGAGGTTCTTTTTGGATTGAGACTCATAAATTGTGAAAACGATCGAATGAGTACCTTTCCCTTTCTTTGGAAGAAAGACGGTGAAAAGAATCGTGGCAAAAGAAAAGTTAAGTCGAGCTTTAAATGATACTACAAATTCTGAGTTCAGAAAGAAGATACGAACTGAATCTTTCATTGAAATACGTTCGAACAAAGGAAGTGTAATCAGTTTTTATCTACACAAGATGATAAAAAGGAATATATAATACATAGGGATAGTCTTGTATGCTCCAATCACTCGCAAGGTAGTTGAAATGGAGGACTCTTTGAAACCTTGAAAGAAGTGATTCATCTGAGAAAGAATCTCCACGATCTTTGTCTGTTAACAAACTTCATGAGTGATGAAATCCGAAAAACAAATACCGTTTTCCGGATACTGGGTTGTATGTGAAATAAACTCCGAGTTTCGGATCTGCGTTGTCTGAGCAATGCAAAGAGGAACTTGCTGTTGAAAAAGATGTTTCAATCTTAAAAAGATTCGAGAATTGGGCGTTGATGGCCGTGAGGACGTATTTCGGGCTCCGTCTGGTCATTGGCCCATATCGCCAAACAGGATTCAATTCGACGACAAGAATGAGACACATTGTTGTGTTCATCACATCAAGAACTGATAGGTTCACGACTGACAAATGGATCCAAGGGATATAGCTGTCCAATGACATTTTGAGAAGATCCGCCCAGTATTAAAATGACTCAAGTTCAATCTCGAGAACAAACCATTGCGGATTTAACTCGAGAATCCAACGAGAATGGGCTTACTGACGGTCAAATTTCATCGGTCCTGGGATTGATTCGACTTCACCATGGTTCACTTAGCATGGCACTTCTTCTTCATTTTTTTTCTCTTTCTCTAACCATATTCAGGCACTGCAAATCAAAAGAAATGGGTCAATCTCATGCGGCCGTCATTTTCGATTTCGTCATTAACCATTCTGGATGTTTGCAGTAGTCTTCACCAATTTCAAAGAAGCCTTCAAAAATCGCTCATCGAATGGGTTGTGATGTCAATGGATTTTTTAACAGATATCAAGCCTCTTCACAATCTCTATCAATTGTTTTTTCGATTCTTGGAAAACCAGAGCCTACGGTTCACTTCTCTTCATCTTGAGCATCTACTTCCTTTGTACTTTTCTCGTATTTTAGATCGAGTGCCTGTCATATCCTCTTTTTGTTGACACGTAGATGCGATGTTCTCCCGTATCGAATCACCAAACTGTTTGAAGTTCCGTTTCATCATCTTGTCAGGCAATCGATCCTCTCACAAAATCTAGAAGATCCATCTCTCAATGCACTTGCCCACCTCTTCACATTGTATGATAGTAAAGCTACTTGTCTACCACAAAGAAAAAAATCGCTTCAAAATGTCAAACCTTTCAAAAATCCCAATCGCCCTTGGTACAGCAGTACAATGGAATTTAGACGTCAACTTATCCAAAACAGCCAAATTAATGATGAATATTCAGGGTTACTTCCTCGCCAACGCCCATTTACATTTCGTTCTTACGCTCTCTTCGAATTGACGCTCGGTGACATCCTTTCTTGCAAATCACAAATTGACTTAGTCAAAATCGCAAAAAATTATTCAAATGATGACTCTATGAATCTCCATCCTGCTGTTGATCTCTCAGAGATTGACAATCAGGGACAAAACGCTCCAACTCTTCCATCTCGTTCACGTGGGCGTCCCAAGCGACAACAAACAAAAGACTTACTTCTACTGAATCAACTTCCTCGAAATGGATTGCTTCCGGACGATTTGAAATATCTGATAGATTCGCAGCAGATGATTAGAGAGAACATGGATCCGCTCCCCCAAACATCTCTCGCTGTCCAAGCGGAGAAACTTTCATTTTCTTTCCCTGTTCCAATGTCACACAGCTCTTATCTCTCTGAAGCACGAGTTAAACGAGCGACTCGACGAAGAAGAATTTACGAGAAAAATCGAAGCCCTTCCAATTCGGAAAACGATTTCACATCGATGGCGGATGACAGCGAAGTGTGTTCCTCTCCTCTTGACTCCATTATTAGGCGTCTCTCGACTCTGATTCTGGTTCTGGTGATCGTCGCTCTGCTTCACCGGGTCGAGAACGTGCTTCAGAGAAGGCCAAACCGACCCCACTCGATTCGGTTGTGACCATTCGCGATCTTGCTCGCAATGCATCCACCCTTGTCTGGCCCGACTACTCAGCAGTCATCCTCCACGACCAAACATACCGCCACACACTCTCCATCTCGAACGACAGTTTGTTCCCTCTCTTCTTTGAGTCTTCAGGCCATCTTGTGAACCGAGTTCAGACAACAGTCACAACCATGCTGAAGCAGAAACTCACTGGAGAGACAACATCTCTACAGTATCAATGCATCTTCCTCCTCTCCCTCCTCAACACAAACGAGTTCTTCCTCGAGTCTCCAATCCAAGACGACACTGTTCTTCTCAACTACATCCAAGTTTGTCCCCATCTTCATCATCGTCCCCTCAGACTTTCAATCCGTTCCAGTCAACATCGAGTGCTCCCCAACATCTGCGGATGACCGACGCCCTTCAGAGAAACCAAGGTGAGTTCAAAAGTGTCGAAGAGATGCTCTACCGCGTCTTCGGAACCGGTCGTGACCCAACCACAAATCGAACCGTCCAGCATTTCCGAAGTATCACGAGATCAGTTCAAGTGTCCTCGCTCCTCTCGATGCGCTCGAAACTCATCATCGACACACTGCCCTCGCTCAAATGCATGTCCTTCACAGAGCTGTATCGGACTGTCCTCAAACCTTTCGTTCTTCAATACGGTCTCCACGCACTTCCTTCGTATCGTGGAGCAGATGACTTCTCACGAAGCGATATCTTCCAATCGTCACTGATCCACACACTCACCGATCTCCTCTGCACGTGGCTCGCTCAGGGTCTCTCTCCCTCTCTCAGCTCCATCAAAGACGGAAATGTATCAACCGATCATCTTAAGCTCACCGAGCACTCAACCGACGTTGTCAAATGGCAGGCTTCTCGTCAGTTCCATCCGTCGTTCAACATCTTCTCCCAAATTCCGCTCATCCACATCCACGACACTCGCCGAACCTGCCACCAACTTGCTGGCTTCATCGAACGCTTCTGTCTTCTCGTTCTGTCGTCTCAGATCAGAGCAGAGCAAACCAACTCCACTGCTGGCACAGCTCACCCAATCCTTCCCGGAAAGCGCATCTCGTTCTTTCTCCTCGACGCCTTTCTTTACTTCTTCGAGGAACTGTTCCGCGCCCACCTCAGCTACAACTCAGACATCATCCTCCACCCAAGCCCTCTCCTCGTGCTCGCCATCCTCTTCCACGGCGACCCCGTCATCTTCAACAGACTCCTCACTCTTCTCATCAGACTCCACACACACCTCACCAAAGGGACATCAACATTTCCGATCCCTTCTTCTGTCGTCAACACCTCCAAAGCGTATTACCACATCCTCCACTACTTCACCGAGAACACCGACGACAATAACAAAACCGTTTCGTCAGACATTGGATCGGAGCCTGGCTTGAAAATGGAGCAGAAGACACTCGACGACAAAATGTCCAAATGGAGTGCTAATCGGAAACCCAGCAGAGCAGACCATGTAAACCATCGTGAGCGGATCATTTCACATCTCGCTGAGATCCACGACGTCCCTCTCCACAGAAACCCTCGCCTGTTGTGGGAATCAATCGAGTTCGGACTCCTCTCTCTCCATCCTCACCAGAACTCTCAACTTGCTTCTCAACAACTTCTGAAAGTTATATTCGGACTCACAATTGGAATTGTCCCTTCTCGAGTATGTGTTTTCACTTGTTTTGACCTTTCTTTGCAGATGGATCACCCGCTCTCGATCAACGTCCCATCACTCGAGGCACTCATCTTCGACAAGTGGTGAAACCTTTATTTCGTGTTATTTTTGGTTTTCTTCATTTGAAATGTTATTTTGCTTCGATGCTTTCATGAGATGAGAGTTAAAACAAGGAAAAACAAAGAGTATTATTTGTGTCCAAAGAAAGAAGAAGATGAGATGTTTCAATTGCGATCTCGATATGATCGATGGTATCCTCGGTTTCGATTATAGTCTCGGTAATGATCATCTCTCCTGTAGTTAGAAGAACGAAAGTTGCCATCTTTCTCTCTCTCCCGATATTCTCTTTCAGTATCTCCTCTTTCTGGATCAAATTTCTGTCGCTGATCATCACGTACCTGAAATAAGGAGTATTTAAAGCAGTATATGACATACTTGGCGTCCGCTCTTCCCCCGACCGTATTGTCTGTCTGGTGTGAAGCCAATGTCAAGATCAACACGAATTGTTCTATCTTCAAGTTTTGTTTGGTTGATATATCGGATCGCATTAATTGCAGAATCTCTATCATAATATCTGAGGAGAGGTATCGAGATGAAAGGTTGGGTGATTGTTAATGGTAAGAATGGAGAGCAAACTCAACAAAACAAAATCCACAAGGTGTTTTCCTGATGGAATCTAGTCCCATGATAATTCGTTTGATGGTTCCTGCTTTTGAGAATAGCTCTGAGATGCGCTCTTCTCTTGTGTAATATGACAGATTTCCAATGTACACAGTTGATGATGTTTCCAATTTCTGATGTTGTTCTTCTCGAGAGAGTGGATTCTTGCGATCATAGTACTCAGTATCAACAGTGGTATCTCGGAAGAGGAAGGACATGTTAGCACGAAAAAACAAAGGGCTTCACCATGACTCCACAGAACCAGATTCTTTTTGGCATTTTTCTTGGAGTTGTTCTCATCCTCATTCTTTTGCAATGCTGCCAAAAAGGATCTGATCTTTCGTTCGCTCAAAAAGCGTACCGATTCCTCACATGTCAGAAGCCAAAAAAGCCTCTCATAGACAGTGAATCTAAAGAAAAGCGTTGGTATCAGAAACTGTGGTTCCTCATCTCTGGAGGAAAAAATCCGAGCACGCAGGTTTTTATTTCTATTCTCGTTTCTCTCACTCTCATCAACGCTTCTCTCGCCAATCAGTTCCTGTACCTCTTCTTGTCTTCTTCACTGATTGTATCGTGGTTTATTCTTGTGTATCCGAACGTTCCAAATAAACATTGTTCTTGGGCACTAAAGTATCTCACACATCCCAAACTCTATCTGTTCCTTCCTCAGGTACATTTGTATGTTCAACCTCGCCATGGCTGTCATTACATATCTCATCACCTGTTTTGTTAATCCCGGTTGGATCACGAAAGAGTCCTTGCCTCTCAATTTTCGTTCTTTTCCATTCGACAACATCCTCTTCTCTGAATATAAAATATGTCCCCATTGTAACCTCCCACGGTCTGAAATGTTCCTTACTGTTCATATTCCATCACTATTTTAGTCCTCCTCGTTCCAAACATTGTCACGAGTGCAAACGATGTGTTTCAAAACATGATCATCATTGTCCTTGGTTCAACGTCTGTATAGGAGAGGAGAACTTTCGGTGGTTCCTTCTCTTCCTCATCATTAACCTTTTGGCTACTGTGATGATTGCATATTCCGCAATTACCTGCATCCAAGTGTTCCTCGATCAGATTGGAGTAGTTAATCGAACAATTGTGGTCAAGGGGGAACTAATCCACTTTTCCTGGCGCAAACTCATCATGTTTCTTCTTCAAGCAAAGACAGCGTTATCAATTCTGGTTCTCGTCAATGTCATCCTTGGTTCCAGCGTTCTCCTCTTCCTCAGCGCACAACTGTCAAGTGCCCTAAAAAATCAGACAACATATGAACAATACAAGGTCTTGCTTTCTTACTGTTTCATCGAACTTGTCTTTTGACACAATAATCGTCGTTCAGATCCAAATGATTGAAATGAATCGCTCAATTGCCAAACGCCTCCTCCAAGGTCACCCCGATGGTCTCGGCCTCAACACATCTAAGGTTGATGTTGATCAGTTGAAAGAAGACCTCAATTTGAAGATTGTCAACAAGTATAACAAAGGCCGTCGAAAGAATCTTGGAGAAGTGATCTTTCCTATCATCAATCGTCCTTTCTCCATCAGTGCGAGTGAATGCGAGCGTGGTGAAGATGGAAAGTTGAGACCAAAGCTCCCACCGCCTCCAACTGACCTGAAGGGAAGGACACCATTCCAGACGCTTATTGATGCTCGCCGGAAGGCGAACGATGAACGAAAACAAAGAAAATTGGAGAAAGAAGCAGAGAAAGCAGAACAAAGGTTGATGAACATGAAAGCAAAGGATGTGAGCAAGACCAAATCTAGCAAGGATGGGCTCGCTGGAGAAGCAGCGAAAGAACGGAGGCCAACCCAACGGATGAAAGCAGGCCAACGAAGGTGAACATTTGTTCTCAATGTTGAAGCATATCTTGTTTTTCACTTCACATTGACATCATCGAAGCCGATGAGAAGGGAGCCAGTCATGAGGTCGACCTAAACATATCAACGCGATGGTCCACGTGAATTTGGATGTTCACATTCTTAATTTCGATTCATTTTCGATTTTCGATCATTTCCTTCGACAAAACCCTCTCTTTTTTAAAGCTGTGCAATGCCTGCACTTTTGGTCCTTTTCCCCTCAAATCTCAACTTTTCCCTTGGAATCAACCTATATTCTTGGTTTGGCTTTATTTTCATCATTTCGTCAAAAATAGGACGGTGGGGTCAACTTTTCGTGGAATCACTTTCCTCCCGACAGGACCGAACTATATCACATATCGGTCTTTTTCTTTGTTTCAACCAACACATTTCCCTCCTTTTTGTAATTAGAGTTTTACTACATGGGACGAAACAAAGAATTGAGAATCACTACAATGTCACACTATCGTTTTGGGTTAACCTGGACGATGAACAGGTGTTCTTCTTCTCATTCTCAATATAATCTCTTATTTATTTATATTTCAGGTTTTAATTCTCAGATGGAATGAATCAGTCGAACAATTTGACATTCTCTCATTCACTGATGAACAAGAATACCAGCGAATTTTGCAAAGTTTCTTCCTTCATTTTCATCTCCCTCCTTTGTTCACTCAGTCTATCATTCTGGAGAGTATTCAAAGGGAATGACACCCTTCCAGAAAATCGTGAACAGAAGTCCATCAACAAACACTCTTTGGACAAACCTCACAAACTGCATCATTCCTGTCCATGTATATTCTGTTCCTTTTTCATGATTTCTGGTGAAGATTACTCAACTAATGCCGGACACAGGACTTATTGACCCGACAACAGAACGCCTCGACCTCCAGTCCATCTCAAAGGAAGAACTCTCCAAAATGACCGACCAAGAGAAGGAAGCTTATCACCGCTTGCATGGCCAATACTTTTCACAATCAGCTGAGACTTCCGACGACCAACCACTCGAACTCGACCCCGACATGTTTCTGACCTCTCCAACAGCCTTCTCGCAATGGAAACGAAGGGCAGATAAAGTTGGAGAGACACTCTCAAAGTCATCTCTGACCTCATTCGCGCTTGAGATGCGTCTTGAGAGAGAAATACAAGAAATGGGCGGAACTCTCGATTATGTTGTCCCAACACAAAAAATGGAGCGAGACGCTCCCGTCGAACACCACTACGCCGACCACTACCACCCCCTCCGCTTCACCCACATTTCAGCTGGCCCACCAACCCCGCTCTTCCAGTCGAAGGTGGTAGAGAAGTTCGGAGAAGCGGATTGGTTTGGCGCTCTCTTGGGCGAGATGCAGCTGTCGTTTGTGTGCTTCCTGTTGGGAGAATCGTGGCTGAGCACAGTCCAATGGAAGCGCCTGTTGAATGCGTTGTGCGAGTGGTGGTGTGAGAGCTCTGAAACCAGCGCACTCCGCGCCGAGAAGGGTCTGTCTCTTCTGACCACAATCCGCGCTCAACTCGAGTTGTGGGGTGGGGACGACCTCCGAGCGCCAGGTGACCGCCAGATCGAGGAAGAGATGCTGCTCGAGTCAGACGATCAGTCACGAATGCTCAGCCGTCTTTCGGGTGAGTCGCCTGAGACTGGGCGTGCGAGGGATTTGAACGGACTCGACGGAAGCATCGTCCAGTCGTCACTTTCAGCTCTTCTCAGAGCTATCCACACAACTGTCGCCTCCCATCCGCCTTCGCAACTGCCTCCCGTTTGGCATCAGCTCAACTCAGCAGCGTTGGAGGTGGAACAGTGGACGAAAGAAAACCTGAACCCGACATTTCTTGATTTGGACACAGAAAGTTCAAAAACTGCGAAATATATCAATCCAATCACAAACAGGTTTGATGAGGTGGGAGATGCGAAAACGGATTTCAACTTTGCTGTGGATGATGGAATGGACCAAATGATTGATTCTGATGATGAACAGGACCAACCGGAAGTCATGACCGAAGAAGAGCTTGCAAGGCTGGGAATGTCATTCGATGAACTATGAAATAGGGTCAGTATATCACTACGGAGGATTTTACTTCAAGAAAAAATAATTATCGTTGAGTGATCAAGATGTCTCTGTGTTTCTGTTTACTCACCCTAGCTTCTGCAAAAGTTTATTTTGCGGAAGAATTTGATAGTATCATCCGGCTTTATTTCTCATGAAGCTTTCTTTTTCTTAATTATCTCAAGAAACATGGCGTTCAAGGTGGGTTGAATCAGCGACACAACAAACTAACATCTCTCTTGGTCGTTTTGGTTGGGATGCTGGAAGGTACTATGCAGACTGGGAGATGTCCATGGGTCTCAAACTCACAGAAGACAAAAAGAATTACATCATCTCCGCAAAACTCCCCGAAGAATTTGATAACGAAAATAAACCATTAATCTTTTCATACACCGTGAAGTGTGAAAGTGATCCAGGTCCCACTGGCTTATATATGCGTTTGTATTCAGAGAATCTGGACCAAACAAACCTCTCAAGTGCCGACCCATTTGAAATCGAATTTGGACCGGAATACGAAGGAATCGTGGGGGCAAGTCTTCATTTCTCGATCCGAAGCAACGGAACATTGTATCATTTGAAAGAATCGTTCCATCTCCCAAAAGACGAATTCACACACATGTACACAATGATTCTTCGCCCAGACTGCACATATGAAGTGCGTGTTGATGATGAAATGAAGCTGAATGGAAGAATCCAAGATGATTTCCCTGGTATTCTTCCACCAAAAGAGGTTTACTGCATTCTATCTCATCTTTTCCAGATTCCTGATCCTGCTGCCGTTAAACCCTCAGATTGGGTTGACAATCCCGAAATTCCAGATCCAACCTATGTAAAACCAGAAAATTGGGATGATCGACAAACTATCCCTGACCCAAAGCGTGCTACAAAGCCGCCAACGTGGGATTCTGATCCCCGCAACAAAGGAAAAGAATGGAAACAACCAGAAATCTTCAATCCAAACTATATGGGACTGTGGAGACAGCGATACATCCCTAATCCAGAATACAAGGGCGATTGGGTTGCCCCAAACATCACGAATCCTGATTTTGATCGAATTCTCCAAAGCACTTATCGGCACAAGATCAACGTGATTGGATTGGATGTTTTTGCCCTCAAGGCCGGACCTATCTTCGACAATGTATTTTTGGGTGATGATTGGTTTGAATGGAGGGATTTTGCCAGCAAAACATTCATCGACATCAAGTCGAAGGAGAAAGAGGCCTATGAGCGATTGGAGAATGAAATCTATCCAGAAATTGGAGCCAACTTGCGAACTCGACTTAAGCGGAAGGAGAGAGAGATTTCCGAGAAGTTGACGGAGAAGGAGAAGAGGGAGGAAGAAGAGAAAAAGAGGAAGGAAGAGGAGCTTAAGAAGAAGGCAGAGGAGGCAGAGAATTTCCCAGATGTTGATGAGTTGTAGGAAGCGAGTATTTTTTGTAGAGAAGAGGCGCTTGCGTGTCACAACACTTGTTTATCATCCTTCCATTTTTCTTCATCCAAATCCATCATTTCACGAACTTTCGACTGAATATCCTTTTCAACGAAAGAGAGGCGTCAACATGGATGCACATAACGTAGAAGAATTTCCATTCAGAGAAAAATGATGAGTCTGAAGTGTTCAACCTCACTCTCTCCACCTATTTCCACACACCGCACACGTGATAAACGTGGTCATAGGCTCATCAGCCGACCGAGTCTGCTGCTGCCTAAATGTGCACTTCTTCTGTCCACATTTCCCACATTTCCAGAAGTCGCTGTAAGTCCCTTCCATTTGTGTCCCGATTTTCGAATCCTCCAGCGCCTCCTTCATCCACATCTTTCGGTCCGCCTTCAGCTTTTCCGATGCCAGTTCCTGATACGACATCCTTCCAAACACGTCCGGGTCGAGCTGCCCCTCAACAAGGGCATGTGCGAAGGATGAGTCTCTGGCGAGTGCTTGAATGATTTCCAGTGTCTGAGTGTGATAGTCTGCCTGTGAGAAGGGATTTGGGATTGAGTCGAAGATGCCTATGGGAAGAGTGAGTGATTGTTAGGCAGTACCGTTTTCGATTTGACGGGCGAGATCACGAAGAACTGATTCGTCCTCACTTGAGTGAAGTTTGAGTTTCTTGCAGATGAGATCACGTGATTTGACGCGAAAAACTGAGAAAATATCGAGAAAGAAATCATGCGAGGGAGATCGTCCGGATCAGGCCGGTCGGCCTTCGACGAAAAAACTTTCTTCTCGGAGCGCAAAGACGGCGATGGTGACGGTGTTGATTCCTCACGCTTCTGCTTGGTAATGGACGGTGTCGGACTTGGGGTGAGTCCAGTCGGGGGATGGTTATCTGAGTTGGATTTTTGTTCGGATTGGGTTTGGATCTGGGTTTTCCACTTTGTCATGACATCCATGGCTAGCTTTTTGATTTTTTCATTTTGATTCTTCGTAAGTGTTCGAAGATACAGTCCAAATTTTGTGACCTGAATATATTGAGTGAGAAATGTCGTCAATTGGAAAATGTCCGGTTGGAGAATGGATATAGAGAAAGAGTGCGAAATACCTGTAAAACCTCTGTTGTAATAGATGAGCGTTCCAAGTTTTGGAGTTTTTCTATGATGAGAGTCTCAGTCTAGAGGTGTTCGGATGGATTGCGGAATGTTGATGGATTGTTGTGACAGAGAGATAAAGAATGCAGGAAAAGATGAGACCGAAGGAAGCTGGGGAACCAATTTCTCCAATTCGTCTTTGATTGCATAAAGTTCATCACCCGTTAAATTCATCGACTGAAAACCTTGGTCGTGGTCTGATCGACGATAGCGTGGCCATTTGTGATTTCTGAGCTGTAAATGAGGAACAAATCAATTCACATTCCCTATGAGTGCTATAAATTCTACTTCGCCACGTCGATAATACCCTTGTTCGTTCAGAAGTCCACTGTTTTGTGCGACCACGAAGCGAACATGACGCGAGTGAAGTGAAGAAATAAAAATAGAACAAGTCGAGCAAATATGAGAAAATAAAGAGAAAAGAGGCAAGTGTTGAAGGAGATCAGAGGAGTTTCCCAGAAGCGCTGTTCCGTGTTTGTATGAACATCACGACCCCAGCAATTAGCACAGTCTGATGAAAAATGAAAAGAAATCAAAGAACATACAATAGAAAACAAGAAGAGATAAAAGTTGGATTTCCTGATGTTCGAGCGTGCAATTTTCTCAAATTTTAGTGTGACGTCCTTCAACTCCTGCAAATCTGCAAAAGAGTTGAGATCATTTTCCAAAGCAACAACATTCTTCTTAATGGCTTCCAATTGCTGGGTGAGAGTGTTGTATTCTGCAACAGGTGCCGACTGGACTGCTGATGAGACGTGATTTTCTATTTCACGAATTTTTACCTGAATTTGCTCAAGTGCTGTCTTAGCAAGGGATGATTTGTCACGAGTACTTTGGATGAATGCTGTTAGATCTGCAAAAACCTTGTCAACTTCATATTGCCTGATGAATGAGAGTTCCTGTGACTTTCCATCTGATGTTGGTGTTTTCGACTTGGAAAGTTCTTCTTGGATTCCAGCTATCTTTTGTTCATATGTAGTGATTTGTTGGTTCATCGCATCAATAATTGTTTTCAATTCAGCCTCTGATTCGTTGGGTGTTGAATTCTGTTGTTGGTTGGAGACATCCTGTGAGTTCAGGAAAGTAAAGATGTGCAAGATGATTGCTATAAGTGAAGTGGGCATTGAGAATCTCCCGTACAATCAAGTTTGAGATGAAGGCAAAGATCCACCCGTCCTTTTGTCCGATGTTGAGAGACAATCCTGTCTTGCCTCCAAATGTGAATTCTCCTCATCTTCTTCATATACTCCCATGTAAAATCGGATATACTGGTCCTTGCGATGCGAGTAACTTCTTCTACGTTACACAAGGTCTCTCTTGTCGCAATCTCTCTTATTTGCAATACTCATACAATATATTCTCCTAACCTTACAGATTCCGATGAATCATATCATACCTACTTTCGAGGGCGTGAATTAAATGTTTGCTTCTCCTTTTTGCACATTCCATTCCATACTCTGATTCATTCTTTAGGGTGCAGCAGTTGACGTTCCTGAGGGATATCAATGTATATCACCTTCATTTCTGAACATTTTTCTTCTTAGCATCAATCTTTGCAACAAAACCAAATAACACTGTCCGGCCAACCACTTGGTCGCCACTTCCCAAACAGGATGCGAACGATTCCGACATGAAAATTGTCGCCTGGAACCATGACGAGGGATTTCCTCCAGGGTCTCAACTCAAAAACGCACTTCACTGGACTGAAGTCTCAAAAATCGTTTGTTCCACTTTCGCTAATTACAGTTCTGTCAGCTCCACGACATTGAGGAAAGCGAGGACGAATGGCAGGATCGAAGCCCTCCGAGATCTAAGAACTCTACAGGGTCTCCCTCTTGAGTTGCGGTTCTTCCTCCACATTTTCTCCTGCCTAGCATCTTCTTCTCGCTCATTTCATTTCCTTGATGAATCGATTTGAACATTCAAATTATGTCGAGATCTTTGCGGTCTATAGCAATCATTTTCGTCAAAATTGTTTCTCTGGGCAGATCCTCCTTCATAATCAAATCACGCAAATTCATTATCATCCATCAAATTCTCCTCATATTCTTCTGACCCGAACTATTTATGTCTAAACACCAGCCTTTTCAGAAGGATACAGTGTCCGAATCTGTTTCATCTGTCAACACCCATTCACATTCCCATACCAAGCCAAAGGATCACCATTCTGGGCATTCCCCCACAAAAGTGCACTCTCATGTCCTTGATCGGAGCAATAGAATCAATGACCTTCAAGAAAGAAATGAACGACTGGTCTGACTTCTCTCTGATTTATCTTTGTGATTCTATTTTTAATCGGACCGAGTAGGAACATATGGTGTCACATTTCTCCAAAGAAATCGAATTACTTCATAGGAATCTTGTTCAAAGTCAAAATGAAGTGGCACAGAAAACATCCGAAATTACACAGCTAAAGAAGGATGTTGACAATCTAAATCAACAAATTCAATCAACACAATCACAACTACAGAAATTTGATTTCATTCAGACGGACTTAAAGCTCACACACCGACAAAATTCCTCTCTTGCAGAAAAGAACAAAATTCTCGCGTCATCCTGTTCCCGTCTGGCCAACATTCTCTCACAATACGAAAAATACCAACATCTTGCTGATTCTGTCCTTGAAGGCGTTCAAGATTATTATCTCCCGCAAACTCCTCTCATCTTTCAGAAGCCCACAAAGAAAAAGAAAACCCGTCCCTTATCAACACAGCCAGTCACCCTCCCGACAGCCCCAGAACAAGAGATTCCCCTTGATTCACGCGCTTTCTTAGCAGACGAATCAAATTATTGGGTGCCGCTGGATTGCCTTGTGTCTGTCCCACAATCTGTGTACAACCCAATCTTCTTCAATCCGGACACGGACCATCACACCGACACTTCCAACGATGACCCATCGTCGCCTTCCGTTCCGCTCTCTTTCATCGCCTCGCTCGTCGTTCAACTCAACACAATCTTCAGAAAAAGAGAGACTGAAAAGATGATCACACTCAAACGACGGTATCAGCGCCAAATATCCAAAATGAAACGGCAGATGGCCAATCAAACAGCGAAACAGACAAAAGCCGAACAAGCCAGCCAAAATCCGACAGCGAGTCGTTCTCAACATGCAAAGCCAACACAACCTCAAACCCACCAGACTCCCACAAAATCATCTCAACAAACACGCAAGCTGAACCAACCAGAAGCAACTCTCCTCGATTCGTACGACGAAAAGGAGCGAGAGAAGAAAGACGAGCTTCTCCGAGCAGACGAAACGAAAGCCCGAAGACACAAATACGGGTTTGATCGAGAGGGAGAAGTCTCTCGACCGGCTGATTCTGAATTGGTTGGATTGAGAGAGGTGTCAACGATGATCAAGCAACAAACACAAAACACACCCAAGAAAGCCAAGCCAGAGAAGGAACAACAATTGGAAGACGTGTTCTTGAAGTTGATTGAAGACGAGGAAAGAGAATGGCAGCTGAGGAAGAGAAAGAAGGCCACCGACCCAAAGACCCAGAATGGACACACAGCCAACGACGAGTCTGACCATCACTCTGACTCCGACCAGTCCTCAACTTGGGCATACATCACGGAAGGGCCTCGAAGCCACGTGGCAGACAAGGGATCTCAGGTGAAGAAGCCGCACTCGCCGTCATCACACACTCCTGCACAGACATCATCACCGCACGACCGTCATCAATCATCATACAAGCAGAAAGATGCAATGACATCACCACGTCCATCGACGCCTCCTCCACCACGACGATCGCAGGATCGAGATCACAAAGCGATCCAGACACAGCCGAGCACATCAGTCACTTCCCTCTCACTTCATTCACAGAAACCACCACCCACCCCTCACTCGCAATCAGACAACCAACATCGCGGAAGGAAGCAGGAAAGACGCCAATCGGAAAAGCCAAGTTCGGACGAGACTCCGACAGCTCCTCGTCAGGAATCGCCGCACAGAGCGGATAAGCCAGAACGGGCTGAGAGTGCCGATTCAAGATTTCGAGAAGAGACGTCCAGAGATGCCATTCAGACACCGCTGAGTGAAATGTGGAGAGGGGCTGAACGAAGAGAGGAGTTGGATAGAAATGAGGCGAAAGAGGAGGAGAAAGGGAAGCAGCGAGAACGGCAGAGAGACAGAGACCAACATGAAGATATTTCGAAGGAAGAAGAACGAAAAAGACGAGAACAGAGAAAGCGAAGAGAAGAAGAGCGAGAGAAGAAAGCAGAAGAACGGAGAAGAGAGGAGGAAAGACTGATTGATGAGAAGATTAGGGAGGAAAGAGAACGAGAGATCCAACGGAAGAAAGAAGAAGAGAAGCGCGAGGAAGAATTCCGACAAGCCGAAAGAAAAAGAATTGAAAAGGAGGAAGAAGAACGGAGAGAGCAAAGAAGGAGGGAAGAGATGAAGAAGAAGGAAAGAGAGGAAGAGAGAAGGAACAAAGAAAGGGAAGAAGAAGAACGGAGGGAACGAGAGAGGAGAGATAAAGAGAAAAGAGAGGAGGAAAGGAAGGAAAAAGAGAAAAAAGAACAAGAACGGAGAGAACGCATTTTGAAACAAGACGAAGACAAACGAAACGCAGACGAGCCACACCCTCAAACTGAATCACAGAAACACCAAACTTCACCTTTCCCACCATCCACACAATCCCAACAGCCTCGCATCACTCACAAATCACCGTCTCTCTGCTCTGCTCACACCTCGACACACTCCGACACAGCGTCCCAACGTTCGACAAGTGAGTTCTTCTCTGAGAGCGACAGGGAGAGTGTGGATGACTATTCTTCGGACAGCAGAGAGGGAGCTGAAACTGATCGAAAGGATGGAGAATGGTCCAAACGAGAAGAGAAAGGAACAGATGCCAAACCCAACAGTCTCTCACTCCACATCCCTCCGGATGAACCAAAGGGCACAACCCCGAATTCAACAGATCACGAACCATCCAACAAACCGCGCCAGGATCTCCCCCCGAGACCCGTCTCTTCTCGCAGTCGAGTTTCTTCCCAAAGCCAGTCAACAGCCCATCCATTAACCACACCTCTTTCGCACTCAACAGAACGAAACGAGAGCACTATCAGGGCTGCAACAACGTTGGATAGCAACAGTTTCTTCGAATCACATTATGGATATTCTTTTTCGCCACAGCATAATCCTGCGCTTGAACGTCGCAAGAAATCACCGCCGCCACATCCAGAGATGAGGAGAGGATCTTCTGTTGATTCACGATTGGATATGAGTGATATGAAAGATGTTTCATTCTTTTCAGATACAGATTTTAGTTAATTTCCAGCTTTTGTTCATCAAAAACATCCATTGTGGTCATTGTGATCCAATGACCAAAACACAATCAAACGGGTGGTACGCAAATCTCTATGACTGGGAATTGGTCATGGGGAAGACTCCACTCACCCAGAAGTGGGTGATGCTCCTTTCAGCTTACCTCTATCTTCTCTCACTGTACCTCCTCAAAAAGTTCATGGAACCTCGGAAAGAGAACAAATTGAAATGGTTTTCGGCATTCCACAAGTATACCCTCGTTTTCATGATTTCTTCTTGCGATTCATTTGTTTCCTCCAGCTTCTTCCTTTCCTTCTTCAGTGGTGTGACTGGAATCATGATTCTCTACGAGGTATCGAACCACTCTCCTGTAAGTTCTTGTTCATGCAGATATTTCGCCATCGTGACCGATTTAGTTCCAACAGTGAATGGTTAAGAAACCTGTTCGCTCTCCCAGTCGGAACACCAATGAAAGGCCGGGTGTATTGGTGGTGTTATATCTATGGCGTCACAAAGGTGGAAATCCTCTTCCTCCTCACATTTTTCAGTGGATTGAACTTATCGATACATGGATTATCCTCGTCCGCAAAGCTAAAAAGGGGATTACATTCCTCCACGTTTTCCACCACTCTGGAATGCTCACTCTCCCATTTCTCTGGTTTGAGGCGAAATTCGGAGCTATTTGGATGCCATGCATGCTCAACTCATTTGTCCACGTGATAATGTACTATTATTATGGCTTGGCCTCGCTCGGAAAACGGTTCGTCCTCCTCTCCTTCCTTCACGTTCATTTTCCGTGTTGTCGTTAGCTCAAGAATCAGACGCTACATTACACTCATCCAACTCATTCAGTTTTCTCTTGGATTGCTCTACTTTCTCTGGTTCATCCCAGCCAAACTATTCTTCCGGGTTGACTGCAGTGGCAATACCCCCTTCATGATATTCTGTTGCTTCCTTGATGGATTCTTTTTCTATTTATTTTATGACTTTTACATCACCGAATATCGGTCTAGCGTTGCTGCAAAACAACTCTCACAAAGTTCACGTCTGTTTCTTCTTGTGGTGACTTATGTCAATATGTTTCACTTTTCAGGTCAAGGACAAGGTGACAGCCTCTCTCTTCTTGAAGCCGGATCAGCTGAGCTTGAAGAAAAGGAAATAACTCAATCTTTCGAAGAAACTCCAACCCTGGACACAACACAACTTTAACAGATTCCTCGCAGTTTCATATGTTCTTGCTATTGTTTTTTGATTCTCATTTCAACTTTTGAACAAATTCCTGTTCGACAAAAATCAAAGTTCGACAGGGAGGGGATTGAACTTTTGAACAGAAATTGTTGTTATGGCCCAGATGCCACTGATCGAAAGACAGGATGACTTATGACGTATGACGCTTCCTCATTCAGTCCTTAGTATCATCTTTTCTGATATTCTCCTTTTACTGATAGAGTTCTAGTCTCCCTCCCGAATTAATCGATGTCATTGAACTTCTCAGCCGAACTCTCCAGAACGACACTGCCACAGTCAAAGGAGCAACTCATGTTTTCTATTCTTGATTTTATACATAATATTTTCATTATTTTCACTTTTTAGGCCTTACTTTCTCAGTCCCAAACTGATCCTGATTTTTCCTTGAAACTCCTCCATGTTGCACTCTCACACCAAATTATCCCTGAAAATATCAGACGGACTGCATCTGTGTATCTTAAAAACATGGCATCTGATTCTGATGTCACCATACACCCAGAAGTCAGGCAGAGATTACTCTCTGAATCTCTCCAATTCTTGGCATCACCTGAAAATGACATTCGAACAGCAGCAACGACTATAATCTCCACATATCTCCCCCCTGAAAGTTTGCGACCATGGTCTTTCACATTTCACAGACTACTCATCCATTCTCTCATGTGTCGAGCTCATCCACTCTGCCGTGGAAAAGAACGATAAATATGCTGTCGATGGTTCTGTCCGTCTTTTTTCTACGATTTTGACGGATAATCTCCCACACATGACAGATCAAGACCGGAATATGTCTGCTTCTTCTTTCAGGTTCACTCATCTCAGGATTCAGGACAGGTCGACGGACCTCCTAATGAAAGCTGCAAACGTTTCCAATACCTCGGAAACCATTGTCCTGATCCTTCGAAATCTCTCGCATTTTATCACTTTCTCAAAATCGATCAACGAACAGCAATCCTCAAATATCTTCCAATTTTGTACTGTATTCGCGCAAAATGAAGATCCAGCGATTAAATCAGAAGCAATTGACACTTTTACAGCCTTTATTTTCGTTTGCGATAGAATTCCACTGAAAAAAGTAGTTCAAAACAATTTTGTTCCTCTCCTCGATTTCATGATCTCCTGTCTTCACACTGATAACGAAGAAATCATCCGATCGGCATTAGCCTTCTTTGTTCACCTTGATGACTTATCTGACCTTGATTCAAATCGCGAAATCCCTCAAAGGTTCAACATTCTCATTCCTCTCCTCATCAAGCACTTGAGATTCCGTACTGATGACCTACATTTCTACAATATCGAAATGTTTGATACTGGCACATCCACGCAAGACGATTCAGCAATCCCTGTCCTGTGGGCGTCATCTGGAAGAGACGATGACGAGGAGGACGAGGACAATGAACTCGATGATATCGATGACGAATTTGAGCAATTCAGAGCAGTTGGCATGTTCACTGCTCGTAAAGCTGCATCAAGCTGTCTCGACGTGATGGGAGAAGTGTACAAAATGGACATCATCCCCATCGTGACCGAAACACTAAACGCCATCATCGCCCTGTCACAGCAGCCACAAGAAGAGAGTAAAGATAACTCTGCTGACATGGGTGTCAGTCCGTCTGATCTTGTGGAGACAGCATTGCTTGCGCTTGGATGCCTCGCGACACCGTTTTCGTTGGCTGCTGTTCATTTTCCAGACCAACTGAACAACATTCTGCTGTGGGTGTTCACTCAGACAGCGTCCACCTTCCCTCTCGTCCGTCTTCGAGCAACTTGGGTGATCGGAGAATTCGCTTCGTGGATTGTGGGCCCGCTCGGAACACAGCACGACAAAACAAAGCTGGCACAGAAGAACGATCGCCAGAATGAGGCTTTAGACAACGAAGACGACGACTCAGACGACGACTACAACGCCCCACACGCTCCCACCGCCGACCTTCTCGAACAAACTCTTCAGATTCTGGGTACTCTTGTGAAAGACCCCCTCACTCGCATCCAGCAGACCGCTGTGTATGGCCTTCGGATGCTGATTATGCGTGCTCCCACAGCGCTTTCTGGTCTCGCTCCGCAGTTCTTCACCATCTTCGCAGACGTGTTCATGACAAGCCCGCCGACTGTCCAGCTTGTTGCAGCTCGTTCCGTGATGGTTCTGATCGTGAACTATCCCGACTTGGTGCAAGACGCCAGCAACTTCGAAGAGTCGACGCCTCTCGCTGTGATGCTGCTTGCCATCATCAACAATGTTCAGAGTTGTCAGGAAGGACGAGAGCAGTACAACACGCACCTTGTCTCTCTTCTGCAGGACGTGATTGAGATGGGTGGTTCAAACGTGCCCATTCCAGTTGTCACGTCGATTGTCAATGCTGTCCTCACATTCGGTCAGAAACGACTCGACAAATTGGCCCAAAACCAAAATGTGGAAGGAAAGATGGGATCGACAATGACAAACTCTCTCACAATGTGTCTCGCTGTCTTCGAAGAAATTGTGTCTGCCTTTCGCGAGCAGACAACATCGATTTTGGCTCCTTTCGTCGAGTCGCAGTTCATTGTTCGCTGTGCAACTCTTGCCACAGACGACGATTGTATCGGATCATTGCTCAGTTTGGTTGGAACATGTGCTCGTCTCAACTTCAGTCTGCTCACAAACTCCCTCGACACTATCCTCACACTCCTCCACCAGACACACATCTGGACAACGAGCAAGCTGAAGACAACAGCCAACGCTGTCTGGTGCTTTGGGGAGGTCCTGTTCTACTCGAAAGGCCAGCTCAACTTCCCCTTCCCGCTTGAGACGTACCTCGAGCTGGTTGTGATGCTCTTCACACGCGACAACACTACCACAGTCGACGACGATTTCGTGAAGCAGAAAAAGAAGAAGGATGAGTCTCTGATTTCGTATGCAACGTCCAACGAGCAGGGACGGCTGATTCTTCTCAATGCCAGTCAGACCATCTGCCACTTCTTCCAAGTCGAACTCGACCGAACCATCAGCTTCCTCACCTCGTTCCAATTCCCTCTCACAGAGAAGCACCCTCACCCATACCCTGCCCCCATTCGATACATCCTGGTCTTCCTTATGGGCTTCAAAGACATTCATTTTGAAGAGAAGGAGATTGCTTATTTGGGTCTCGCGAAAGCCGCGCAGCTGCATCCAATGGCTTTCGCTCCGTTTATCAAAACGTTTTTGCAGGTTGCTGCTAATTGGGGGAAGAAGCCTGGCGATCATGTTCGGTCTGAAATGGCGCAATCACTCGTGAGTCTAAGAAATCTGTTCTCACAAGCCAATGATTGGAACCGTTTCTATTCAACGATTCCAGAGAAAATTCGAGGAAAATTATCGAAGTTGTACAATTTTTGAATTTAACATTCATTTCTTTTCATTTCACTGAACTTTGAAGACAGAAAACAGTTTTTTGTGGGACATATCACAATGAACGAACAGGAACCAATCACATTCTGTGGAATTGTTCTCCCGGGGAGACCTGTGTGTGTATCTCTTACACAAGTTTCCGAAGACAAATATCTCCTACCAATCGAGAATATCTCAACAACATCACATGTTTGTGTTTTCCTCACGGGAAATCCACCACTCCAAGCAGAATTTGCCTGTGCCATCTATATGAGCCTATATCCTTTCGAATCGTGGAATTATTTAGGATCAGTTTCGATGGAGAATCCATCGACCATCTTAAGATTCAGATGGCCACAAGATGCTCTTGATCGCGATATATCCGCCCAATTAGGTATTTATTCTTGTTTTCAATTGATTTTCGTAGGAATTGGTGTTATGTCTCTCGAAGAAGTCCGTTTCTTAGATTATCAAAAACAACAAGAACGTCAAGTTATTCTCAATGTTGTCGGTGATCAAACTCTAAATAAAATTGGTCAAAAAGTTGTTGAAAACTTTTACAATTATTTACAAAGCGCCACATTTCAAATACCAAGCAATGAACCTCCAGGATTCATGGATGTTGTCCCATCAAATGCAGTGGACCGTTGGATGCAATCATTTGATCAGCGATGTAGAAACAACCCACGATTTTGGCAAGATATTTTATAAGCAACAGATTTGCACTCTACGTCGGATTTTTGTCCCCAGATCAAAGTCATCCGATCTTCGTATCCTGACATTTTCGCTGGAATACTGTGCAATACACAACTCGTATATGAAATCCACGACTCGTCTCTGAAATACACTCACTCTTATGCAGCAGTCGTCTCCATTGCTCTCCCCTCTCCAGGTGTTTTGGAGAGTAGATCAAACCTTCTGATCCCGGTCAAAACAGGTGTTTTCTAGATCACGGAGAAGGCTGTTCTCAATGTAGGGTACAGTTTATACATTTTAAAAAAAAGTAGGATTTTTGATTTGAATAATATTGATTCCGAGAAAAAATTGAGCAAAATGAAGGCCTGGAGCGGCGTCAGTTTCAAAACAAAAATTGTGTGAAATGGGACCCAACTTTTGTATCCTTCCTAATTTTTTGGAGACCACTAATCACTCATGACTATTTCAGAAATAGTGTCCATTAAACGTGAAAATGCTTTAATATCCAGAAATCGAACACTGAAAATGAGACTTTTTCTCCACAAAAAATTGTAAAAGTATTTTAGCCCGCACTGTTGTTGAAATAGAGGTTAATGTTCTCCAAAATTCTAGTTGTCGAGATGACATTCCTTTTATTTGAGGAAATTGGCATCAACTGAAGATCTTCACTTTTTGATAAAAGGAGAGTGAGGAAATGAGAAAAGAATGTCAGACTATTGCATTCGAAGTCAAGAAGCTGGCGTAGTCATCAACGCTGATCTTCGGATGTGTAGCGATAATTGGAGGCGGTTTCACCCCGTGGAAACTCGTCAGTAGAAAGTGCTAAATATGGTGTGTAACTGATTAATACTGTTCATCGTTATCAATTCCAGAAAATTAGAAACTTCCACTGAAGCGATCGTGAGATAGGGATGGCTCATTTCACGAGTGACTGCCGCACTTGAGCCTGTTTTATCTGACGATATTGGATCGATTATGGAAGAAAAAAGAGAATACCCTGTTGATGAAGATATGCTTTACTCTGGAAGTGCTTGATACAGTCTTCTGTCCGCGATCCCTCCAACCCAGTTTGTCTTTTCCTTGTTTCCGTGATGTTTCGGAAATTCCTTCAAGTATATTGTTCCTGTAAGACAGGTCTACAATAAAAGTCTAAAAATGAAGAAAAGCGAGCAAAATAATGAAAAAGACAGATCAACCAATGAAACAAGAAAATTTGTCCAGACCACCTTTGATCCGTCGCAATCCCGCTTCGGTTCGATTCTGTTCTTTCATCATCTATTCATTCTTCTTCACTTTTGGGTTTCGGTTTGGTAATTCGCGTGTTTTGTGAAGCCCAAAAAATGAAATATGGGTAACATGGCTCTGTGATTTAGAAGCGAAATTGAGAAATGGACAACGGAAAGTTGCATGACACAATTTCAGGTGTGTAATTATGGAGGGAACAAAGTTAAGAAGATTGGGTCCCATTTCACACAATTGGTCTTTTTCAAAATTTCAAATTAGGTTGGTCCTCTCGAAGAGAGATTGAAATTCCCGATGATACTTTTGAAATAAAATACGAAGATGCACTAGACTTGGCTCAGATGCTTGTGATGGAGGAGAAAAGACAAGTGAAGTTGAACCAAGTCTCTGTCATTCTCTTCTAGTCCTTTTCGACTTTTGCTCTTGTGCAAATGGTTCACAACGGTTTTAAACGGTCTGCCATCCACTTATGACATTCATGATTCTCTTTTCATTGCACATTTCCTCAACGCAAATAACCTGAACTCGATCTCCTTCTTTTTTCTTTGATTCTCCTTCTCATCTTGATTTTCTTTCATTAATGCCCATTGTTCTTTCATTTTTCGAAATTCATTTCGATAGGTGCATATCTTTCTCGGTTTTCAGGTCTCCAACTCATGATTGTTGCCACTCTCTTCATGGTCATTTTATCTCTCTTCCGAGTTGTTCATTGAGTCTCATTCATGACATACCAGTCTTTTCTTGTCTCAATCCTACTTGCATCCTCACAGGATCATCGTCACAAACGCACCCCGATCTCACTCCGCCACATCCATTCGTTTCTGTCTCCTCTAACAACGACCAGTCTATTTTTACCTTTCATAGGATTCACCACACATTTTTGAACCTTCATATGTGGATCCTTGTCGAAGAAGAGGTGTCCTTCTTCCAAGCACTCCTTAGAGAAGAAAAATCAACTATGAATTTCGAAAAATGAAAGAACAATGGGCATTAATGAAAGAAAATCAAGATGAGAAGGAGAATCAAAGAAAAAAGAAGGAGATCGAGTTCAGGTTATTTGCGTTGAGGAAATGTGCAATGAAAAGAGAATCATGATTGTCATAAGTGGATGGCAGACCGTTTAAAACCGTTGTGAACCATTTGCACAAGAGCAAAAGTCGAAAAAAGTTGAAATAGAACGACTCAGAATTGATCAGAAAAATGTGAATTATGGTTGAACCTGTGAATTGAGGATATCGGAAAAGGACGTATAGGTGCATTTCACACATGATACCGATTCTTATCAGCGCTTTTTGTTGGAAAATGGAAAATTATACACGATAACGTCTCGACAACCATTCATGATCACGATAATGGCATTGAAAGAAGAGATGAAGAAATATTGAGTATAATATCCGTGAATTGTTGTAATATCAAGCAATAATGACGCAATTATGAATGAAAACTGTTGTTTAATTGATAGAATCGATCAACCCCTTGTTACTCCGTTGGGAGTTGAAAGAAGAGATGAAGTGATTATGTTTGTCTTCTTCTGCCTTTCTTTTTGGTTCCTGTGGTGGGTGGTGGGACTAATATTTCTTCATCTCTTCTTTCAATGCCATTATCGTGATCACTCTTCAGTGATCTCCGATTAATGGCCATCTCATTCCGAGATGAAGAAATATTGAGTGCGTTGGGAGATTGGATTTGTTTCACATAGTGTTTCCTCATGACTCCAGATGTTGTGCTGAGCCGCGCTGCCCTTGCTACGTCGTCTTCGCCCCATCCTCTGTCAATCCGTTTCGAAATTCCTGCATGTTTGAGCGTATACGGCTTATACTGGTCTGTATCAATACCAGCTCTCCTCATGATCACGCCGGCCATCCTTGCTAAGTCTCCCCGCTTCTCTCTTCTCCGTCTGATGAGCAGAGAAGCTGGCAATTGGGAGCGGTGGACTGCCTCCTGTCCAACTCGCCAAGCCAACTAGAGAGACGATTCCCTTCACTGAGACCATCCTGTCTGAGAGTTACCTTTTCCGGTTCGTCCCCTGTTTTCAACTTGGTTAGAAATGAGACGGTTGTTTCGTCAGAGATGGTGATCGATTCCCGTCTGATCCTCGCTGCCTCTGTAAATCTGATCGCATGATGCAGAACCAGAATGATAGTCATAGCAGTCTGAACCTCCTCGTCAGAGATGTCCTTCCTGTTCAACCACATTCTATCCAATTCGACCTCCATCTTCGCAGCATCCCATGTATCCGAATATCTTGCTTGCTGGGGTAGACTTTCTTCATCCCCTTCATTGCAGCGGAGACGATCATGGACGCTCCAACCTGCCCCCTTTCCAAGTAGCTGTGATAATGTTGACAGCGCGCTGCGATCTACATGTGGTGGTCTTTTCTTCTTATTCTTTGTCGATGCAATTTGCTCTGACAGATAATTCACAACGGTGACTTCATTAGTGTCTCTCCAGTCTCGACCGGTCTTGTCAGAATCAATAATCCATTTCCTGATCGCTCCCGCGTATTGACGTTCCGTCGCATCGCTGATTCCAGCAAGAATCCAGATCATTGTATCTTTGCTGATTCCAATTTCCTCGGCTAGGCCCTCCCAGATCTCCCCAGCAAGAATGCTCGAAGGAGACCTGGGGGTCGGCTGCCCTTCGAAGCGATCATCCCTGGTCCCATCTGGGTGATTTGATCCGTCCTGCCCAGACAGATTGATGTTGTTGACATCTGGAGTAATTGATCCAGTCCCGGGACTGTCGACCAGTCTGGAATGATGAGGACTGTCATCGGACGGGCGTGATAAAGTTTGTTGATCACGCGCTGAATGAGTGGTATTGGTGGGAAGGCGTAAACACAATCTTCCGTTGTCCAATCCTGTAAGAGGGCATTTGTGCCCTGGGACTCTTCCTCCCTCATCAGACTCCAGTAGCGAGTCACCTTCCTGTTGCTTACAGATGCAAACGCGTCTATGGTTGGTCTGATGTGTAAACTGTTGATTAGTTGGGTGAAGACCTCCGTTTTGAGAGTGAAGTCTGATGAATCTCTCATTCTTGAGAGACGATCCGCAACTGAATTGTTTTCGCCGGCAATGTGCTCGGCCCAGAGGCGGCATTGAAAACGGTGTGCCTCGTTGAAGAGGGCTCTGAAGATTGTTAGTAGCGAGAGACATGTGCTCTTGCGATTGATATTTGACACTACTGTAGTGTTGTCTGATATCACCAGGATATCGTCGCCTGGGATTATCTGATTTGCCGCAATCCCTTCCGTCAGACCCATCAGTACGGCTTGGGCTTCGCGATGGTTGCTTGTGTAGTCTTTCCCGTCGACGAAGTGATCTTGCCAGTGTCTGACAACCTTTCCTCTCTTCCACACAACGCCGACGCCCCACTCGCTGGCGTCGGTCGTCATGGAGACGGTGTGACAGAATGGTCTGATTGATCTTGACATTTGCTTCATGAGGTGTGAATCCCACCATGCGAGCTCTTCGAACACAACTTCTGACATCAGGTCCATCTCTCCGTAACCACCCCTCGTGACTAGTGTCTCTTTCCATGCGACCATCTCGCGAGTATTGAAATGCGCGCGGTCGCAAAATGCGAGCGCTTGAAGTTTGCCCACAAGAGATGCCATCGTGTGAGCCCTCGTCCTGACTCCTTTCTTGTGTTGTTGAATTCTCTCCCTGACCGTCTGTGCAATCTTCCTTCGTTTCGCTTCTTCCACGGCGACTGTCATTTCTATCGCATTCCACTCGAAGCCTAGATATTGTCCCACTTGTGTTGGCTCCATCCTTGACTTCGCCGCGTTGATCGTGAAACCCAACCGACGAAGTTCCGCTGCTACTGCTCTTGCATTCCTTGCTGCAGAATCTCTTGAGCTGCCGAAGATTATGAAATCGTCGAGGTAAGCCACAATTGGGAAGAGTGGGCGGAACTTCGCGATGATTGGGCGCATTATTTTCGTAAACGTCCTCGGTGCCGATGTTAAACCGAAGCAGAGAGTTGTTTGAACGTAATCTATCCCGTCGACCCTGAAGCCGAAGTACGGGATACTCTCCTTGTGAAGAGAAACGTGTAAATATGCGTGCGTGAGATCTAGAGTGCAAAACCATATTCCCCTGGTCATCGTCCTTGCCACCGTTGTGGCTCCCTCCATCTTGAAATGATGTTTGACGACGTGATCGTTTATCCCTCTGCAATCGAGGATCCTCCTCCAATCCCCGTCCCTCTTGGGGATCACGAATGTTGCACTGTATGCTTTTACCTCTCCATCTTCTGCCTTGCGAATGACCAGTTGACTTAACTCCTCTGTGAGCAGGAGCTGAAGAGCCTGGGTCTCCCTGACTCCCTGGTGAATTTCTACGGGGTACCCCGCGCTTGTCGGTGGGCCACTCTCGGACCATTCGACTTCCACGCCTTCTTTGATCAATTTTTCCAGATTGTACTCCTCCACGCCTCTGCAAAGAACTTTGTTCTCCCACCCATGAGATGGGGTGAATCTTCCTTTCCTTCCTGATCTATTGCTTCTTCGACCACTTCCGTTGGCCTGGGGATGGTTGTCTCCGTGATGACATTCTCGAACCGTCGGGGCGTGGTTCGTTTCGTTGTTGGAATGCATTCTGAGATTGTTGTTGTCCTCTGGATTGATTGTACCGCCCCTGTGCGGGGCCCTCGCGAAAAAAGCGTTGTCGTCGTTGCCAGTCCTCTTTCCTCTCATCCAACCTCTTCCGAGTTTTCATTTTTAACTGGTCAATGTATTCCTGCTGTAACATCATCGATTCCTGCCGGGCACTATCTTGCATCGGTGCGACATCTAATTTCATGACGTGAGCCAAGCGAGCATCGTACGTACGCTTCACAATCTCGCCTGCTTTAAGGGTCATCAATTCGACGATGCGTGTCTTCTCCATATTGTCCGTGTGTTGTAATAAGGATCCAGTACCTAATTTTACGAGGTGGAAAGCCTCCCTTTCGATGCCCTTCAGCGTATTGTTAAGCGGGTTTGGTCTCCGGCTCATGTTTTCCTTGACTGCGTCGGGATACATCGAGTATGACTCCCCGATGGCCGCCATCCGTTCTTTTATTTCATCTTCGTCCTCTGGGTTCCATGTAAAGGTTGGTAGTCTTCTGACCATCTCATTCAGTCCCTGAATTGCATATTCTTCATAATCCTCTGTGTCAGAACCATCTCTATCTCTGCGCTCCTCAAGGTCCCTTGCGTGTTCTTCCGTTGTTCCCCCCTCAGATGCCGGAGGATCAGCCCACCTGATTCGTTGGTGGTGCCGCAAGTTTTGGTACGGCGCGGGGGTGATTCGTCGGCCGGACTCCGGCCCCGGTGACACCGATCGAGAAAACGACGGAATATAAGGCGCTGCTGTTTGTTGCCCCTGGGCTGTGAGCCAAGTGCTCTCATGCGGAGCGAGTCGGAGCCATTCTTGAGAGTCTGCCCCAACAATCTTGTCAACAGCGGCGGACATTAACCGGGCAATATGAAAAAATGGTCCCAAGGCCAATTCTGCCCCTGGAGGCACAATAAACGTACCATAGCGCTGAAGCGTCTCCTGATCCCCGTCGTGGAGTGCTGAAAGCGCATTGGTGAATTCCTGTCGAAGGTTGAACAGATCGTTTATGTGCGGTCTTATCGTCTCCAAAGAGGCCTGTACCGCATCTATCTTACCCTGATTCGCGTCTGACATTCAAGCTTGATATGTTGCTAACAATTTTTAGGAGTAACAAGGGGTTGATCGATTCTATCAATTAAACAACAGTTTTCATTCATAATTGCGTCATTATTGCTTGATATTACAACAATTCACGGATATTATACTCAATATTTCTTCATCTCGGAATGAGATGGCCATTAATCGGAGATCACTGAAGAGTGATCTACAGCGGAAAATGTAAATGTCATTCAATTCCTCGTGTTCCCTCTGCTCTTACTCTCCATCTGGGAGCAGCCACGTGCAGCATCGTGTGCCGGAGAGTTGTTCCTTCAAATTGACTGCAGGAAAGGAGGAATCCGAGAGTCAAAGAGACTTTGGATTTCGTCTGCTCCTTTTTTTCTCACCGAAGGAGTCTCATACAATCTCGTTCAAGTCCACTTTGTATTCTGATTCTGTGAGTGTACGTTGTATGTTGTGTGGATTGTCAACAAACACAATCGATCCAGTGATGTTTGTTCCACGACATGATCGAACATGGAGAGAAGAGCAAGTTATCAGAGAAGTCAAAGTGGTATTATAGTGCCCTCAAAAACCCGCTTTTATCCATAAACCCGCGCAAAATCCAAAATGTTGATCATCATCATGAATTAATTCCTTCCATCTCATATTTTCACTTTTTAGACCTAGTTTCTTAAAATTGAATAAAAGAGAGGTTGATCAAGATCAAAAAGTGGGTCAGATTCGTGTGAAACACTTTACCGGATCTATATATCGTCGTTTGGATGACTGGTTCTGATTGTGAGACCGAACGAAGTGAAACAAAGCCCTGAATAGCCATCTCCAACACTGGCCATCTTGTCAAAACAGGATTCACAATCTTCGGAAAGTCTTGATCACGCTTCTGCAACGTCCACTCAAACCTCGAAAAAGGAGCAGCAATTTCAGCATCAGTGTTGAGCACATCTTCCCTCTCGATCTCGTCATCGACATTCAAGAGCTACAAGCTGAGCGAGTCGAGTGAACTTAGAGGTGCGATCCATTTCTTCATCGAAACAGACAAAGCTGACTTCCTCCTCTCAAATCTCCTATTCACATCCAACGAAGCCACCAAAGCGGAAGATGTCTTCATCTCCACTCCCGACCTGTCGCTGGACAAGCTCGTTTTGACATCAGCCAAAATAAGTATCGAGTGGGAGGACAACATTGCTGACAATAGTCGCTTCCGATGCGAGTCAAGAGAAGGACACTTCACTCCCACAGAGCTCAGCAGTCATCCAAATCGACACAGAATATTCGCTGACATGTTCCGGATGGGTCAACTTCACAAGAAAGGATTTCACCTTCACTCTGAACGTGGCCTCACATTCAAGTCGCACACAAGTGGAACTCGAATCAGAGCGAATGATCTATCACTCACCACGGATGTCTTCGCTATCAACTCAGCCTAAATCGCCATCGGATCGGTAACGCTGTCTGGCATCGAATTCACAGGCACTCCCACAACCGCCTTCATTTCTCTCCCCTCAATGTATCCATCGTTGAGATTGAGTGTGGGATCAATCTCGTTAGATTCGTCGAATCCACTGCCACTTTCATCTCCTCCACTTACTCCTCAGCCAGCCTTGTCGACACTTCACTCGCCTCGCTCGTCCTCGCCGACACGACAGATGATGTCTCGTCGCTGACTAGCTTCTTTTCCGAGGCTCTCTTCTCGGTGAAAGCCAACACACTCTCTGAAGTTTTGTCGGATGTGAGTGGAATGACGTGTCCACTCGCCTCTGTTACTGGAGGTTCTCTCGCCCTGTCGAAAGTGAAAATCGATGGAATAGCTCATCATTCGCCAAAAGTGTGATTGTACAGACAGGCGGAAAAGTTCAGTTGGCAGACTCTCACTTCGCCAACATCTCCACACACAGAGCTGGAATCAACACGAAAACTGAGCTCGTTGATCCCCATCCGAGACCCGCTCATGAGCATGTCGATTGAGAGCATCCAAGTCGTCAGTCTCATCCTTCAAAGAAGCGAGGGCCTACTGCACCATCGGAGTCCAATCGATGACGATTTTGGACGTCCGCCCTCTCCCAGGCGACAGCCATTCGCTGTCAGGCACCCAGTCTATTTCATCACGTTCGACAGACTCCACGACCCCTCGTTCAAGCTGCAGCCTCTCCCTCTCTCCGTCCAAATCCTCATCGAGAAGAGCCTGGCCATCAACGTCGATGTTCTGATGGACTCTCCTCAAATCCAAGTCAATATTCTTTTCGTGTTTGATGTTGTTCACACTGCTCTCGCTGTTGTCGACCCGCTTCTCCAGGCAATCACAAAGCTGACGTCCATGCTCACCAACTACACCGAGTTCGTAACCAACCCAACCACTCATGAGAACGCTACTGCCACCGGAATGCCCAAACCCTGCGTCATTCAGTTAGACGAGGACGAGATCTTCGAAGGCGAAAGTGTCCGTGTCGAAAGACAGACTGTCGAAATTGTCCCACCGCCAAGTTCGATTGACACAGAAACAATCGCCGACGTCGCGAAGCAGATCGTCTCACAGTTCAACGCCCCAGCTCGCATCTCTCTCGCTGTCAAAGACATCACAGTTCATGTGTTTGAGAACGCACATATCAACAGGTCGTATGCTCTGTCGATCTCAACATCTCTCGGAGCTGATATTGTCCTCCAACCGCCGATGGTTGTGAATCACGAGAAAGAGAAGACAGCAGAGCATCTCGCCTTCCTCGCTGGATTCAGCCAGCTCTTCCCTCAGTTCGACCTCCTCTACAAGACCGGCCATGGAATCAAAGGTGTCCAAATCACTCGATTCCGAGAAGTGAAGGAGGACGTTGCCGGAGCTCTAATCGTCTCGACCGCATCGTCCTCGTTTGTTCGGAATTCGAACACAGCGTATCTTCTGATTGCAGCCGGAAAACTGGTTGTCTCCCAAAGCACATTCACAAGTTCAGCATCCCTTCCCTATCCTCTCGTCTTTGCAAAAACATCAGGCGCTCTCGAAATTGATGACTTCAACGTGCCAAACTTGAATGATGCGTTGATCAGAGGACAGACGAGCACAACTATGAATGTGGCCAACTCGAAGTTCGAATCCATCACTCGCGCGACAACAGAAGGAGAGATAGAGAACGGGACTATGATCTCGGCAGTTCTGAAAGATGTCTCGTCATTCGAACTTGACACCCTCACATTCGACACATGAGGCGCAGCTGTCGTCCTTACCATGGAAGGGTCTCATCACTCGCTGGATTACTTCATCAACAACGTGACATTCACAGTAACCACTCCGTCTCAAAATGGACAGATCTACAGCAGGCTCTCGCGGACGAGACCCACGAGATCTTCGTGACGTACTCTTCGAAGTGGAATCTTGTCACCTCTCCACGCTCTTATCTCGTCCCACCCGAAAGACTGGAGATGTTTGTGTCGTCGATTGGGCGAGCGAGCGACACTGGGGACAGAACACATTCATTCTCATCAATCTCCACGACATGTTGTCTCTGAGCAATAACTCTCACCCAAATTCCCCCTTCTTGTTCTCGCTAGGATTTAGCTTCTCGTAATGGATTGCTGTTGACGATCCTCGCTTCTGTTCTATCTGACAAAACACGTGAGCCCAGTTGGAGTTGATGAGAGCGGGTTTGACGTTGCGAATCGTGGATATCAGTCAGTATGGCGTCAATCACTGCTGATGACTCTTGATCGCCTCTCAACAGCACAGTCATCCACAGATGTGGACGAACACCATCGATACAACTTGACATTGGAGAAGATACTCACTTCGAACTCCGGACAGACAACGTGAATCTGGATTTGTCATCGCTGATCGTCACTTTTCCACCCCAACTGTCATCACCGTGTGTGTTCCTCTCTCGATGACGAACATGAATGTCTCCTCTGCGTTTCTTTTGGGATTTGCTCTGATCAAGTCGTGGAGTGATGTTGTTATGGATGGATGCCGTTTCTAATCAATCTCTCGATCGACTGGACTGTTCGGTGTGGTTAAAGCGAACATCTCCCTCTCCACTGTCTTCAGGATCCTACACACGACGTTCGAGCAAGTCAAAACGACTCGACGACAAGCAAGATTATGTTGAAAGGTCTGAATACAATGGCCAACAACGTTTCATCGTAGGATGAAGACGAACTGTTCTCTCTTATCGAAATCCTGCTCCCTCCTGTCGTGTCTTCCAACATGTTTGTTGGAGGACGAGAAGTCGATGATCGAGCGTCTGCAGAGACGAATCCACTCCGTGTCAAACCATCTCGATCGGATTCTCATTGATCGCACAAAGTGGATTCGGAGGATGTGTTTGGGTGGGGGTGAATCGTTGCTGATCTCCACTAATATGAAAAGAACTCGACTCCTGGTTGAGAACGACTTGGAGACAGATGCAAGTTTCATTCACTTTCTTCAGCACTACTACCACCATCTTTCATCCACTACTGTATCCACTCTTCCCATGGGTGTGTTCTGTCTGAGGACTCTCTCTTCTCAGAATCAAGCCTGACAAGCACGAAGCAAGGAGAGAAACACGAGGAGGGAAGTGTGAGAACGTGGGAGTTTACAAGCGAGGGGAGAGAGAGAAAACACGTGGCACAGGTCAGAAGCAAGGAAATGGAGTTCGCTTAACGTGAAGACGTGAACGTCACAGTGTGTCGCAACGTCTGTTCCTCCTCTCACTCGTTCTCTCAATTTTTCAAGTACTCTTTCTTCTTCTCCGTCCCCCCTTTCTCATCTCCTTCTTTTCATTCCTCTCTCTTCTATCTCAGAACACTTTCACTTCGGCTGCCGAACTTGGAGGAGCATAGCCGCAGTTTGGACACCTCGCTGCCAGCGCTGGCATCGTCACTCTGCTCACACACCCTTCAAAGTCTGACAAAGACCAATATCGACAGAATCATTTATCCAATTCATACCATTGACCTCTTCATCTCTGGAAACATCGACAAAACTAATGTGGTGGAGCAGAAGCGGAGGGGAACATCGATCTTGTGTGGAACATGGAGGCGCCAGAGATCCTTCAGAAACACCAATATCTGAAAACCACACATTGAATCTTTCTTTTCATCATTGTTTCATCATTTCAAACACAATTACCATCAATATTACACACTTTTGAAGAATTCAATTGAGATCAAACCAGAAATAAAAAGTTCGTTTGAATTCACTTGGTAACGAAGTGTTTATGATTAAAAAGGAGTGAAATTCGAGATCATCGGAATTAATTCATCATGATTTTTGATTAAATGGATTTTGCACGGGTTTATGTATTTTGCGCGGGTTTCTGAGGGCACTATTACCGATCTTGAAGTCCGTTCTGTGCAGGGAGAGGAGAGTGGATGAATGAGGGACTGCCTGAACACTGGAAGTGTGCAGTCTCGATACAAATAACGAGTCAGAGCTGATTGAGAAGAGAGAGCGGACAGACGAACTAAGCGATGAGATGGTAGGAGAGGGAATGAAGATAGAGACGGTGCATTCATCCAACTCGGTGTTGGAGTGGGAGGACGAGACGAAGTCGCCACTGTCGATCGTCATCACTCTGCCTCCTTCCTTCGGAGCCTCCATGAAGAAAAACGCTTCTCTTTCCAACGAAAACAGAGACGCCACTGAATGGGCAATCCGGACGATATGAGGCCATTTCCTCCTTCTTGTTTGTCTCGTTGGTGACGGCGTTTGTGGATTGGAGAGTGCAGGAGATAAAATGAAATGGAAGACAATGTTTTTGAGCGTATATATCAACCGCTTCTGCACTTTTATTCGAAAAAGGGACATGAAATGAAAAATCGAATTGTCAGGATGAGTGAAAGAGTTTGATGAAGTGAGAGTGTGAAGTGAAAAGGAATGAGAGAGATAAAAATCTGAGATTTTCTACATTGCCGATTGATTTGGATCAGAACGAGAGAGAACAGACCGGTTTCGAGTCTAGAAACAAACTCTCCAGGGTCCATATCATCATCGCTGAAGGGGAGAGACAGAAGTTTGTTCGCCATAGTTTTGTCTCTCAATTTCGCATCAGTCATTCTTTGATTTTTTCACTTCAACAGACTCTATTGGGTTTCTTTTTCAGAAAATGCAAAGTTAGAGTGGACTGAAGTGATTAGAAAAAAAGTAAAAGAAATGGTCTGCTCATAAACTCCATCGCCCTCTGCCGAGGACTTTTGTCCATGACTGCTGTGAGGTGGAATCGATGAACACAGTGGATGATAAGGACTTATTTTCTCATAAACTCATTTCATTTACAAATTTATATTGGCTGAAAAACCCCCAGTTATGATGTGTAGCGGACGGACAGAGCACCTGATCGTGAGGACAGAGGACAGAGGTCTTGTCCGATTCAGAAACTCAGCTTTTCACGCGTTCATTTCGTCTGAATTCATCTTCTCTCTACTCATTTCACACTCCTTGTCTCTATTCTGTTCGGTAAAATACCGGAGAATGCTTCAAAATGACTGAAAAATGAAGCTCCACCACACTATTTGTTCTTGCCATTATTTCACTATATAGAGGAAGTTGATGTTTCTAAATTAGTTCATCCCCATCAAGTATTGTTAAAACAGGCGTTAAAGTGCGTGAAAACCGGTTTGGTGGCGAATTACGAGCTTCCGGAATTCTGTCCAACAAACTCCTAATTAGGAGTTTCGAGGACGATCGGCCCAAGAGAGGACAGAGTAGGACACAATCGGACAAGCACCTTATATTTCAACTGTAGATTTCTCTCAATTAGTTCATCCAACTTCACTACTTATCTCAAAAGAGGACAAATCGGACATGTCGGTAAAAGCTAGAGGCAGACCCCATTTAAGCTAGGTGCAGACCCCACTTGACTAGAGGCAGACCCCAGCGATCTAGGCGCAGACCCCACTTTGGCTTGGTGCAGACCCCTCCAGATTTCCGTTTTCATTCACTTTTTCATGGTAATTTTATGCTAATTAAGTCAAAAATCACTTCTAAAGCCGTTTTCTCAGACTTTTTCTCTATTATTGTTCGATTGTGTGGAAATCAGGAAAAGTGGAATGATTGTGGGTTGATCGAATGAATCAACCCAAAAAAGTGAGGTTTTGGTGCGATTTCATTCTTCTTCTTGTCTGTTTCTCTCTCCAGAAACCAACGCTGGAATTTGACAAAGGACGGCGTTCAAATAGATACGAACACAATTGGATATTAAAACCTTTTCCCCTTCCTCGTTGAACCAACCACCAGATTTCGGATATATTGCGGTCAACGCATAGCACTAACTTTTTTCACAAAAATGAACAAATCTGTAGACTCATTCTCATCCAGCGTGAACTCTTCGTTTTTTCTCTGATTGTTTCTGTTGAACTTATCGACTATTTCCCCAAGCGTTCATTCCAAGATTCAGACAACACTTTCACAATCTCCTCCCCCTGATTCTCCGAATTATCATGCCCAGATCCGAACTGGAAAAGCATTCGACGAATCTGAGCCAGAGTATGATGAGAAAGGCAGAAATGAAGCAGAGCCCATTGCTTGGGAAGAGGAGGGAGAAGGAAAAGAAGAACAGGAGGATGATAACGAGGCCAAACAAGAAGAAGAGACAAAACGTGACGCCGAAGTTTGAAAGGAGAAGAATGGACGGAAAAAGACAAGTGAAAGCAACGAAGACAACACGAAGATGATGAATCTCGCCTCGAATATGAAGATTGTGGAAGGGAAGCAGAAAGGCTGGCGAGAGTAGCAAATTATCTAGAAAAAGAAGAACTTCACCTGGAATTGGAAAAAAGATACCGAGAGGAGGAGGTAAGGAAGGCACTGGAAGAAGCCCGTGTGCAAGCTGAGGCCGAGGCAAGAAAGAGTGATGAAGACAATCGACGCAAAGCACTAGAAGCCAGCTTCCGACGCGAAGAGGAACAGATCAACACGTTTTCGCCATTCCACACTCCTCTCGACACACCCAGCACACAGCCACTCACACGACTCGAACGCCAAGTCAGACAGTTGGGTCGGGACAGAGGAAGACGATGGAGTCGACAAAGAAAACGATCCATCGATCGCGCTCGTCTCATTCTCACAAACACAGCAAGCTTCCTCGTCCGGACTCGTCGCATTGAAGGCAAGAATGTCGCCAGATGGGAGAGTGTCCTCGCCGCCGTTCGAGAATGGGGACTCGATGGTGGACAGACTGAACAATCCAAAATCCACTCTTCACGTTCTCTCTCCACACTACCTCGCCATCTCAGACGAAAGAATCTCCGACAACGACAAGTCAGATTGTTCATTCAAATTCTCACGTTGGTTTCATGCGAGAGAAGCAGACAAGAAGAAGAATGAAATCGCACCAAAAGCGACCTGTTTTGGTGGGATCGTTCGATCAACCCACGATCATTCCACTTTTCCTGATTTCCACACAATCGAACAATAATAGAGAAAAAGTCTGAGAAAACGGCTTTAGAAGTGATTTTTGACTTAATTAGCATAAAATTACCATGAAAAAGTGAATGAAAACGGAAATCTGGAGGGGTCTGCACCAAGCCAAAGTGGGGTCTGCACCTAGTCAAGTGGGGTCTGCACCTAGCTAAAATGGGGTCTGCACCTAGCTTTTACCGGACATGTCCTGTCCTGTCCTATGATCTGATCATCTTCCCCATGTCAGGTTCTCTTCGTCAGCTCTTTTCTTTATGGACATCTCATCCCGCAATTTGAAGTATGTTCTCCATTCAACACTTCTTTTGTCCCGTGATACCTCCTTTTTATCTCCGTTGAAGTAAAATTGGTGGAGATCTGCTCGACTCATCATTTCCTCTTCTCTTCTGTGTCAATGATTTCAAACTCAGCTGATAGATGCAACTCTCACAATATCTGTTTGTGTTTCCATTGCTTTTCCTCTTTTTTCCGTTTCCTTCTCTTCATTAGTCTGGAATAGATGACTTGTTCAAAACCAGTTCTGATGTAGACCGAAAGAAATGAGATATGGAAGATTCAGGATTTCAGTATGCCTCTCCTTTCTTTCTACCCTCAAAGTTTCCTATTTCCCTCTCATAATTTGGAATAGATGTCTTGATCACACTATTACCTCATCCTCACGGTTTCTGATGGATTGTTAGGAAAATGGAAGGTTCCCTCTCTCTAACACGCAAATTGGGCGAGACTTTTTCAACTCAACTCAAGTAACTCAATTCTGCATCATAGCATTTGTTTGAGAGAATGGGGAGGTGGCTAAACGGCACCACCATTTCATTTCATTCATTCTCTCGCATGATGTTCGATTCCTCATTGAACCTTGAGTATCTGATCGGAACTGTGAAGATAACCTGAAAAAAATAAACCGTGAGATTGTTCAATAATCTCTGTTCATAGTCAATGTGAAACGAACATGCATGTGTTGAGGTAGTAGTGGATATAAATCCCTTATTTGTGCAGAGAACAATAAAAGCGACAAGATCATGACCCTTTATGTGGACCAAAAGTTCTGTTGACGTCTCTATTTAGGAAAGTTCATGAAGCCCAAAGATTCTCAAAAATCTGTTTCCTTCTCTCTTTCATCATATGTGCATCACTTTATCTCTCTCATTTCACAGCCTGGTTTCAAACAAACTAACTCGTGAAATGTATTGTTGAACCCTTTCTTCATATCTCAACAGATTGTCCAAAACGTGGAAAAAACATCTTATTGTGCCGTCACAAAAGCGAATAAATTCATTAAACCGCCATAAATCAAGATTTTCCCAGAATCTGATGCACATAGTCCAACTAAGAACAAAATAATAGTTTAAAAAAAATCTCCTGCTACTTATGGAAAAAACCGCCTTGCACTTGAAAAGTGCCTCTTGTCACAAGTCATTTTGGTAATATCTCAACAACGAGTGAATCAATTGTCATGACATTTTTCCCAGATACTTTATTTGATGATCCGATGATTTTTGATAAAATACGGAAAAAAGTATGGGTATCTGGAAAAAAGTCGAAAAACCCATATTATAGCAAAATAATCTTTTTTGACGTCTTTACGAATAGAAGGTACTTTATTTGGTTGAAAACTAATGATTGGTTGTGGAGATATGACGTCGAAAAGTACCCTTTTTGAAGTACGATTTGCTGTTTGATGATACAGTGCTCAATAATCAATCTTTTGCTCCAATATTTTGGCAGGATCTCTTTCTCACCAAAAAAACATTTCTAAGAAAAAACTCGATTTTGGGCGCGGATAGGATTCTTGGTACGCTTTTTCATTTCGCGATGCTGGCCTCAGCAAACATCGATGCTTTGACAGGACAGAACTCGAGGGAATGGCTGCATCTCGCCCCGACGGAGGAGGTGTGACCGCAAGTCGGCGCAATAATTTACAATCGTCAACAAACCGTAACCCAAAGGACGTTCAGAAGGTCTGTGTCTCCGAATCTGTCAGGGAGGAGAAGGATGACTCCTGTCCAGTTTCAACAAATGAATCATCATGCATCATTGGGAACAACTCAAATCCCGCAGATGCCTCAAGGAATCTTGCGGGTTCATCAAGATGATGGAGATGAAGAGACACTCCTTTCCGAAGTTGCCGACACGGTGGATAGCCTCCCAGAGTTTGTCAGGAATCAGGAAACAAGTAACGAAATAAGAGACAATGACAATTCAAATAGAGTAGAGTTATCCAAGGAGAGACTTGCTTTAGAACCTCATCTTGTCTGGGCAGAGGATCAACGAAATGCGATCTTGAAAACAAAAGAAAACCTTGTGACTGGTGACTTTTTTGATTGTGGCAGATTTCAAAGAAAACTGGAGAATTCCAATTGGTGGTGATGAATCCCAATAAGACTGGTTCAACAAGTGGCAGTAAACAGATTTAGGGATGGTCGTATTTCTGAATGATGAAGAAGGGAAAGATGTCAAACGAGTATTCCATTTTATTACAAAGATCCTTAATCACAATACTGCGTTCGCAAAGACAGGTTTCGTCATCCAGCCACGTTGAGTTTGGGTGACTGTGTACATTGAATACTTTTCGTCTGAAAGTTGGGGAAGAGACATAGTTTGTGGAAAGAGAGGGTGGGTCTTGTAGTGTCGACCAGAAGCTGCACACACAAATAACGCCCTCATTTTTTAAATTGGTTTGGTCTCCATCACATAGTATTTCCCCTTCTGGTTGTCCCTATGCATTTGGAGGGACGAAAGGCTTTGGATTGGAGGCTCGTTTCGTCAAGTTGTATGATGATGTCTGGATGGTATTGATGGTTTTCTACGAGTTTGAGTAGTTTACGGAGAAAAGGAAGGATATGTGGGAGTGTGGAGGCCTTAAACCGTGTCTCATCAACTGGAGTTGGTAGGATAGAGTGTATGGATGTAATTCTCTAGAGAAAACGATATATTTATGTTCTGTATAGGTATTTCAGAACCGATTGTGACAATCCCCTTCGAAGACGAATTCTAAACGCCTATAATTCAATTCAATCGTGAAAAATGATTCCAGTTTACGAACTTTGTTGTAAGAAGGACACTTTTCATTAAATTCTCTTCTTCGAATTGCGTCCAAAAGCGTTTCTTCTTCTTTGGGGGTCAGATATCAGGGGTTACCTATTGTCCCTGGAACACGTCATTCTTTTATTGTTTGGACCTTCCCTTTTTCTTTCTTTCTCTTTGCTTCATCTGAAGGAATCGGTGAATGCTGTCTTTTCTTCTTGATGATAGGACTGCTCAAGAGATATTCTGACGAAAATTCGTCTAAATCACACATATAAGACATTTGATGAATGTTCCACCCTTTATCTCAGTTGCAGCAAATAAATTGTAAAAAGTTCCAGAAACACAAAAATATCGTCGGATAATGATGAACCCAGATGGAAGAGAAAACTCAAACCTTGGAAAATGACGGATATTTAGTTGATGGATGAAGATCTTGGCCAAAATGATGACAAAAGTGAAACAACAAGTTCAAAAACAATCAACAATGGCGAGAAAGTTCGTTTTAAGACTTTGATGAGTTGTGATGACTACTCGAAAACTGCAAAAAAATAACGCTTGTGCACTCTTACCACATCGTCTCAGTTCGTTCTGCACGCGCAACAATGAGATTTTTTGAAAAAAACTAATGCTTGGGATTTATGTTGGGTAACATTCTGAACCTCCGTTCTCCCTTTCGGCCGAACATCATGTCTGCCTCTCCCAATGACAACTTCACCTCACATTTGCCACCATTTTCTCAATTTCTGAATACTATTCCCCAACTTTGCCCGCAAAGTGGAACACCCTGATCACAATCCCTTCAATCGACTTCTCAACCAACCCACCAAACTCGTCCTTCATCCCCATAATCACTTCTTCTGACTCTTCAACCATGTTCAAGCTCCACCTCAAGAACTACAAGAAATTTTGAACGACATTGAACGAGACGTAATCAATGATCGGTTGGACTACAAAGAAAGAGAGGAAGAACCAGTTCCAAACCGTGACTTGGAAGAAGATTGGTTGAGGGTGTATGCTGGCCGGCCGCGCATCACGGAGCGTGTGGATCATCTTCACTTTTGCTCTCACCCATCCGATTCGTCCGAAGCTGTTCCCTTCTCCTTCGAAACCTAGCAGAAACATCGCTGGGTGTTCATGATGTGGGAGTCCGACTGCCATTTTTGCCGAATCTCTCCTCTCTTCACTCTCAATCCCGAAGCCGTCACCGACTTCCTTCGAACGCTCGGCAGCAACTCCATTCTCTGTCTCAGCGCACTCAAAAAGACAATTCGAGGTGCACTCCTCACTCTCAACGCAATCCACACCGGCAAGCCCACTTCTGAATTCAAGCATTGGACAATCAAAGATGAATTGGATTTTGTCAAGAAAGAGAAAAGAGACCCTGATCCATCCTTCGCCAAATCTCCCTGCCTCATCACCGACTTGACTCTCATCCTCGACCACATCTCTGATATCCACCCCAAGAAAGCTTTTGAATCATCTCTCTTCCTCTTCTCTCTCTGTTGTGGCGCTCGTGCAAGCACATGCGCAGAGGTTCGACTCAAAGATATCATCCGTGTGATCTGTCTCCCCGACACTGAAGTGCTTCTCATCACCTTTCGTCTCCATAAGATGAAGGGCTCCACATCGAACAACATGGTGGTGACGATGGAAGGGTCACTGTTCGAGAAGGACACAGTAAACGTAATCTTCTGGCTTGAGAAGCACATTCGAATCACATTCGGACTGAGTCTCGTGTCTTACGACACTTGGGGAACGATGGTGGATCTTGAGTTTCCAATCTGGGGATGTGGAACCGATGCAATGCGAACCCAATTCCAAAAGCGAGCCTTCCAAGCTGGCTTCCCCATCAACCACTTCGGCTTCCACTCATTCCGTTCCGGTTTCATCTCCTCAGCCGTCATCAAGGCAGGAGATGATGAACAGGCACGTACTCGGGTGCTTGAGCAGTGCGCGATCGTTGCGAAGTGGATCCCATTCTCCTCCACCGAAATGGGCTACATCAAAGAAAGCACCATCAGACAGCGAGTCCCGAAAGCCATTGTGTGAAGTATCGAACAGTGAATGTGAATGACCTTTGGAGGAGTGAGACGAATAGAAGGAAGAGAGAGCAGAAGGATGCTTATGAGATGATAGCCGTGTCAAGAATCCACGCCATGTCAATACTTCACGATCTGTGAAGGATAAATCACAATTGGTCCAACTAAGAAAAAACTTTAATTTTAGATTTATTTGACGACAAAAATTTGAGAGTGCCTCATTTCGCCCAATCGGAAAATACACACAATTTTTAAAACTTTTTGGGGTGATTTCTCCACGACTAGACGTCCGTTTTGGACTGAAGAAAAAGCGTTTTATCGTGTATATATCGATCAAAGACACTCAAAAAAAATAAAAAAAATTCCCATTAAAGTTTTCTGGGCGAAAAATAGCGATTTTTCATATCATCACAGATACCCACGTTTTTTTTTGCTTTTTTTCAAAAAGACATTTTGACCAAAAAAATGATGCTACAAAAAAATTCATCAAAATTGGTTCACAGGTTGTGAAGATATTGCCGAAACACTTTTTTCTTGGGCAAAACGGGGTATTTTGAGGTTTTCTCGGAATTGCGCCGGGATATAAATCCAAAGTTTAATTTTTTTCTTAGTTGGTCCCTTATTGTCCCACACCGACAAGAGCGTGAATTATTGGTTTTTGAGCTTTATTGACGCTACCATGAGAAGAGATGATGGAAGAGAATTGTCTCGTCAGGGCACGATCCACAAGAAACGACCAGGGAAAAGATCGAGACTGGCAATTGTACCTGAACCAAGGGATGAAGAGAGATAACGATGAAATCCAATCCTCTCGACCAGATTCTAAGTAGAAGATAACAGATAAAACAGCCCGGTTGTTACCGAGAATTGAATAAACCCACTTTTTCTCAACAAAAAAACTGAGGATATATTGGTGTTCAATGAGCGATTTTATCGAGATCGATACGAATACCAAGCCATTTATTTGAGTCAAAACCGAGGTCAGTTTTGGACCTTAGATAACACATTTTTTTCCTACGAATATCGATACAAGATACTCCAAATAATTCTTTTTTAATTCCCCAATGAACTTTTCTGTGTTACATTTTGGAGTATTTTTATAAAAAATACAGTTTTTCCACTTTCAGCCCATCATCCTCCCAGGTAAATTGTTGTGAAGCGGTCGGAGTCTGTCCCTTTAATCAGAACTCGAATGTTTAATTTTTGTCGGAGTTGGATAACTTGTGTCACGAGGTGGAGAGACCTTGGGTTTTCTCTTTTACTCACTTTACCTTTGTTAATCACATTGAAATGGTTTATTTTTCAACAGTCTAGTTGGATCAACCATCAATCAGAGGTTAAGGAGAAATCGTCATCACTCTTTGAACAGGGATCAAATGACAAGAAAGATTATGCTAGTCAAACTCTATTGTTTCCAATCTCCCTGATTCATCGTCTAAATCCACTTTTAGTGAACATTACGATATTTTAGTCGGTTTTCAAGCACAATTCTCAATGATGAATTGATCTGACCATTATAAACCGAAACACTTTCCATAACAAACAGTTTTGCCTTAGTAAGTCCAGTATACTGCCCAAAATGCTCATACTGCTTTCTTAAAGCTTCTCCCATCTGATCCCTTCTGATCCTCGTCCACAAAAAAAATAAATTGACTTTTCTAAATTAAGGCTTGATCATCAATGGCGTCTCCTCAACACGTCACCTCAGACGAATTCAAGGGATTTGGCGATAAACTCGGTCTAACCATCTGGAGAATTGAGGATTTTAAGCCCGTTCTTATTCCAGAAGCCGAATATGGCAAATTCCAGAATGGAGATTCATACATCGTTCTGAACGTTTGCCAGCCTTTTCAATCAAATTTCTTGCTGTACTTCTTTTTTCTTGTACTTAGGGCAAACTCTCTCGCGGTAATCGCATCTCCTTTGAGATTTTCTATTGGATCGGAGATAAATCCACAGCAGATGAATACGGGGCATGTGCCTACAAAGTTGTCGAATTATCCGATGCCCTGAACGGATTTGTTCCGCAATACAGAATTGTACAGAACTATGAATCACAGGCATTCCTGTCACTCTTCCCCGATGGCTTCGAAATTATTGATGGAGATGTCATCTCTGGATTCAAGAAAACAGAAGTTGCTGGATACACTCCCAAATTATATCATCTGAAGGGATCTCGTAATGTGCGCGTTCGCCGTGTCGACCTCGCATCATCAAACCTCAACCATGGCGATTGCTTTGTTCTCGATGTTGCTGACAAATTGTTCATCTGGAACGGAAACGAAAGTTCAAAGAAAGAAAAAGCCAAAGGAATTGATGTAGCGAACAGAATTCGCGTCCAAGAGAAAGCAAGTTCTGGTGATGTTATCCTGCTTGAAGACGGCAAGAATGACGAATCCGAAGATGCAGCAGAATTCTGGGAGCTCCTTGGTCCAAAGTCAGATGTTAAAAGCGCAGAAGAAGGGGGAGATGACACCGCTTTCGAGAAAGAAGCTGAATCTCAAATAGCCCTTTACAAACTGGACAGCGACTTCACTGAAGTTGCTAAGGCTCCTCTAAATGCCAAATTGCTTCAAACAGAAGGAATTTTCCTTGTCAGCACCGGACAAGAAGTGTTTGTTTGGGTCGGACGAAAAGCCCCATTGGAACAGAAAAAGGAATGCATGATTGCCGCCACTCAGTTCCTGGCCAAACAACGACTCCCACCACATACTTTGATCTCTCGTATCGCCGAGACATCAGAAACTCAACTCTTCAAGGAGTGCTTTGCCGTTTGGACTTCGTCAGGAATCCCCGATCCAAACAAGAAAGTTGTCACAGCCGGAACTGTCTCAGGGAAGCTTGTCCAACAGAAGCAGGTGATCACCGACCGTAAGAAGCTCACTGGAGCAGAACAAACCATCCCACGAGATCTGAAAGAAGATCAAGCCACTGTTCTTGTGATTAAGGCAGGACAAGGTTCACCAGTCCCCGCCGACCATTTTGGATTCTTCTACGAAGGAGAGTCTTACGTTGTCGGACTGCAATACCGCAGCAAGAATCTGGCCAGGTCATTCGTCTTCATGTGGCAAGGAAAGGGCAGCGATCAGACCCAGATCGGTCAAAGTGCATATGTATGTAAAGATCTCGCTGCCAAGTACCCATTGCCAATGCAGGTGCGCCTTGTTCAAGGAAAGGAAAACACTGACTTCCTCCTCACATTCCCCGAGGGTTTCGTCGTTCGCAAGGGAAAGATGCCTGCTGACAACAGCGCAGCTACAGCCTGCCCATCTGTCAGTCTCTTCAAGTGCACACAAGCTGGAGGTGTTGGGAGATGCTTTGAGCTGGATCCAGTTTGCTCGGAACTGAACAGCCGCGACTCTTTCTTCGTTGTTGCTGACGGAAAGGTCCTGATTTGGCATGGAAAGAACACAAACGATATCAAACGCGAATACGCGAAGAAAGTCGGCGCTCGCTTCGGTCCCATTTCAGAAATTGAGGAAGGAAGCGAGAGTGAAGACTTCTTCGCTCTTCTCGGTGGACGCACAGAGTATGCTCAAACCGATGAAGTCGAAATCGATCTCCCCGACCCACGTCTGTTCCACTGCTCAGACGCAAGCGGTGTCTTTGTGTGCGACGAACTGTTCAACTTCAACCAGGATGATCTGATCAGCGACGACGTGATGATTCTCGATGCATATGATCAGATCTGGGTGTGGATTGGCCTCGGCTGCAACGAAAACGAGATTGCCAAGAGCATGGAAGTTGCTGAGGAGTACCTCGAGAAGAAACCAGATGGTCGCGAGAAGGACCAAGTCCCCGTCATGCAAGTCAAGGAAGGAGAAGAGCCAGAGACCTTCACTCAGCACTTCCCCACCTGGACCAAGAAGGACTCCTCGACCTACGTCGACCCATATCAGAAGCGTCTCTCCCAGCTCCAAGTTGAAACTGGCGGAGGACGAATCATGGGTCTCACTGCACTCAAGTCTGCCCCTCGCAAAGAAGCCGGTGCGACTGCTGCTGCTCCTTCGCAAGGACCGTCTGTTCAGCTCAAATCGACTGGCAAACTTCCAACAGAGAGTGCCGCTCCAGCACCGACAAAGGCTCCTGTCGATCCTGCCAATGATCCAACCAAAAAAGAAGCAAGATTAAGCGACGAAGAGTTCCAGAAAACATTTGGTATGGACCGTGAAGCTTTCTATAAGCAACCAAAATGGAAGCAGGACGACCAAAAGAAAAAGCATAACCTCTTCTAATTTTTCACTGTTTTGACTGATTCCCGTGTCTACGATTTCTTTTACACTCTTCTTATTAACTCTCCCTCCCATTACATTCGCTCTGTTACAGCGGAAAATGTAAAACTGCAAGGACGAGATGAGATGGCACTGAAGTTCAAACATGGTTTATTCTCTTCTTTGGGGAGTATGCTAGTGTTCTTTTAGACGCTCACAACCAAAACGGCCTTATTGGTTTGTTTGTGAGACATTGGTCCACTTGGGGGATTGATCGGATCTCAATTATTAAGACAAGGTTCACTTGCCTAATTGGAATTTCACGAACAAATTTGGAGACAAAACAGAGAAATGTGGAATCATTATTAAAATGGAACGATGAACGGAGAAAAGAGTGAAAAGTGAATTGTGACAATCCACAGCGGCCCGGCTCTTTCGAATTGATTGAAAATCAGAAACCGACAAATGTGAATCGGTATCTTAATCACAAATCTCGTCATGTTTTTCTTCTTCCTTCAAGTTTAAGAGTGAGAGATTGTTGCATTCTTGCTCGAGTTGCACATCTTGCTTGAACAATGGAGTTTGAGCATTTTCCGACTGAGACATCTCAGAAAAGGTCTGGTTGGGTCAGAAATCAGAGTTGGAAGAATAATGGATGAAAGGAAGGAGACATTCATTGCTTTCAAAGACTCACAGAAATCACTTCCATTTCGCAGGCGGTGATCCTCCAAATTTTCGTATCCGACCGAATTTCTGCATTCAACAGAATACATCTTGATCTTTGTCTGTGAATACACAATTTCAGCGAAAGTGGACGGAATGAGAGAAAGCAGTGCAAGAGAACGGCGAGATATCATCATACAGTCTGAAATAGTTGAGTAAAATGGAGGACACACAGTATATTTGTGGATATTTGCATGGTTTCATCGAAGTGCAATTTGACAAATGGTTTCGAAAAGAGTCGTTTTCACTGAAGATTGACTGCTATACTTGTATTTTGGGAGAGTGTTGCCAAAAATGTCGGAAGATTTAGAGACTGTACAAAAGAAAGCTGAATAAAAATACAATATACACCGTTGATGTGCAGAAAAGTTTCATCTGTCGTATCAAGTTGAAATACTTTTTAGATGTGATCAGAAACGCATTTTGAAGTACGAAAGGACAAATGATGCATGCGGTGATAATGACAGTCGGATGGGCTCGATGGATGGAGAAAGAGAAGACGATCATCCCATGTTGTTTGTTTTTCTCGACACTTCGCCACGATTGTTACAGTCTGTTTCAAAAAGATCTCCAACTGTTGCAAAAAAATGAGATTTGTTTCAAAAAGATGGATGATCGACTCGATACTCCTTCCCATAATACTGCTTTTCCAGTCTGGACCTCTTTCCAAAACAGACTTTTCTATTTTTTTCGTGTGTATTGATTGACAGATAATGGCAGAAAAGATGGTCTGTCTTCTTTGTAGAGAAAGAAAAACACATTTTGTCGAGATTTTCTAACGTTTATTCTCTTTCATTTTCCTGGCTCTTATTATTCTTCTCTTTCTCAGACAGGCCTCGATCCTTCATCAAAATGAGAAATTATTCGGTGGTTTGCATTTTATTCACGGTTACATTCATATGATGTGAAATGATGCACTCCTCCCTTTCTCATCATCACTTGGCCATTTTTATCGATTTCTCACTCTTTTCTTGTCATTATTTTCCATAGTCTCACCTTCTAGGCGCCATTCCGAATGATCTTATAAATTTTGATCGAACAGAAAGCTCACAATCAGCACACAATACTTGTTCTGACTCTCTATCTTCACAGGAATTTGATCATATTTTCACATGTTTTCTCTTTCATTCTCATACTTTTACGCAGATATTTTAACTCATTCTTGCGAACTGATCAGTTATCCAAGACTTGCCTTCTCGAGTTCTCCAAGTCGTCTCCACACTGCCAATATCCATCTTTGAAGTCCATGTTACTTTCCTACGCGTCCACTCTCTTCGATTCTTCTCTGCCCTCTTTTTCATCGATGTTTCACTCCCTTTTTATGTCTCAACTGCCGCTTCGCAAAACTCTTTGTCAGATCTTTTGATTAAAATCTGTAATCGATGAAAACTTGACCTTTTCGTCACATCGATACCTCCCTGCCCTCTATTTTCTCATCAATAGACCAAGTGACGTTCATACGGTGACACTTGGACTCTTCAACACTATTCGTCAGATCTCTCCTCATCATAATTTTTTCACATCGATCAAATCACTTCATCACAATACAGACGCTCCATTCTACTTTGGATCCATTGTGTTTTCAATTCTGTCAAGAGGAAAAGAGTTGAATTTAGAAGTCGTGGAGCGACAAGAGCGACTTAAATAGGGAGTGAAACATCGATGAAAAAGAGGGCAGAGAAGAATCGAAGAGAGTGGACGCGTAGGAAAGTAACATGGACTTCAAAGATGGATATTGGCAGTGTGGAGACGACTTGGAGAACTCGAGAAGGCAAGTCTTGGATAACTGATCAGTTCGCAAGAATGAGTTAAAATATCTGCGTAAAAGTATGAGAATGAAAGAGAAAACATGTGAAAATATGATCAAATTCCTGTGAAGATAGAGAGTCAGAACAAGTATTGTGTGCTGATTGTGAGCTTTCTGTTCGATCAAAATTTATAAGATCATTCGGAATGGCGCCTAGAAGGTGAGACTATGGAAAATAATGACAAGAAAAGAGTGAGAAATCGATAAAAATGGCCAAGTGATGATGAGAAAGGGAGGAGTGCATCATTTCACATCATATGAATGGAACCGTGAATAAAATGCAAACCACCGAATAATTTCTCATTTTGATGAAGGATCGAGGCCTGTCTGAGAAAGAGAAGAATAATAAGAGCCAGGAAAATGAAAGAGAATAAACGTTAGAAAATCTCGACAAAATGTGTTTTTCTTTCTCTACAAAGAAGACAGACCATCTTTTCTGCCATTATCTGTCAATCAATACACACGAAAAAAATAGAAAAGTCTGTTTTGGAAAGAGGTCCAGACTGGAAAAGCAGTATTATGGGAAGGAGTATCGAGTCGATCATCCATCTTTTTGAAACAAATCTCATTTTTTTGCAACAGTTGGAGATCTTTTTGAAACAGACTGTACTCTGCGTCTATTTTAGGAAAACTACAGATGAATCCAAAGTGGATAATGAATCAGATTCAAGATAATTATTCTTCCGTTAGACTTGCAGTTTTGCATCTTCCGCTGTACTCACCAGAATCCCTGCCCCTCTCAAAGATCGACTTCTTCTGAGATTGAGTGTTGAAATCAAGAATCATGAAATGAAACCATTCACAAATATTTGTTCTTCTTCAGCCATTTTTTGCTATTTGTGGAAATAAATCGCGAGAGATTAGCCTGAACGAACGCTTTATCGAGAGGCCGGAGTTGGCTTTGTTTAATCTTGGGAGAGATGAAAAAGGAGATGATGACAAACTGTCACTCGATTCTTCTCGACTCCATAAAGTAGGCAATCATATTGTTCTCCCTTCTTCAATTTCTCGATTTTGACGACATAGAGAGGAATGATCGGCTGTTTCTTTCCACGAGGGACAAATTCTTTGCCATATTCCGCGAGACTATAGTCGCCGACTTCCAGTTGATCAGCAACCGTCTCTGAAAGTGGTCCTTGTTGCCTACTCTGACTCCGTGTGACGACACGGGACGGTGTGACTGATCTCCTCTGCCTGAGGTTGTTGGGGTTCTCTTCTTCTTCTCTTTGAACGCTTCCGCTTTTCCGTTGTGTTGGCCGAGTTGGGACAGGCGCGATCGGGCTTGATTGTGCCTGCCTCTGGTTGTGTTCTCCAGAAATGGAAAGGAGGTTCCTTTGTGAGACAGCGAACGAATCTCTTTGGAAGAGAGCTGCAGATTCTGCAGGTACACGTGCAGGTGAGAGAAGTCGGATCATATTTCTCGGAGAAAACGCTTGTGAATACGAGAGGAGATTGCCCAGTGAGCGCGTGAGGCGTCCAGGTCTTGGAGTCGCTGTATGGACGGTTCCTGGACGACTAAAGTCAGGATGTTCCTCATTCTGGTTAAAATGACGAGTTTGACGCTTTGCGGACATGAATTGAGATGGAAATGGTGATGTGATTGGTTGTTCGACGGCATTTGAAGCTTGGTCACTACTCGATGTTGTCTGTGTTATTGGAGTCATTGTAATATCAGTAATGGAACCAGAAGCATTCTTCTGTTGTGTTTCTTGCTGTACAGCGTCATTTTGTTGTTGTGCAAAGTGCAATCGTGCTCCATTAACGGAAGCCAATTCCTCATCGAGATTCCACTTGGGATTGAGAATAGGGATGAACATCGGAACAGTGTATCGATATAAAATATATAATTCTCCAAATCTGAGCTGGAGATCTTGTTCTTCCTGGAGAAAAATATTCAAAAGAAATCACAGACATGTTTTGCTAGGTAGACCAATGAAAAAAAGAGAATCACTGATGCAAGAAGGTTCACATAGTTATTTGTGAAGAGTGATACGGAAATAGTTGCAAGTGTAAGTCCAAAGAATTGTGGATGTCTCGACCTTTCAAAAATTCCAGATAAGAGTGAACCATTTGGGTTTGGTGCCATAGACTCAGAAAAGGCGACAGTAATGGACTTCATTAAGGTAATATATGCGAACACAGCAAGTACAGTTCCAATAACGAGACGATATGTCGATAGGAGGTACAAATCGAAAGTGCGTTCTGGCATCAGATAGGCAGTTGTTCCATAATGAAGAAGGAAAAGAAAGAGATAAAGAAGAGAGCGTTTTCGTTTCTTGCCACATTCAGCAAATGATGCGAAGAGACTAGAAGAAAGTTGAGATAGTGCGAATGGATGAACGCTCCAGGCGTATGTGACGATGAAAGCGAGGAGCCATAGACATTGAAACACTAAATTTGAAATCCTAAGGACTTGGCTGATCGTATCCTCTGGGAAAGAACCGTGAAGAGAGAGAATCATCGCGATCAAGCCCAGACGGCAACTCGAGTGAGTCAGTTGAAGTGAAAAACATTGAAAACCAAAATAAAAGCATAGGTGAGGTGTCAAAAGGAAGAAAAATAATTATTACTAATGTCTATCACTCGTTCTACTTGTCGGACGAGCCAGACCCGACGATCGGATTGTCTGGGTCCGTTTCGGCGACGATGGTCGATTCGGTGTTGATTTATTCGCCCCCACAACCGCAGCCATCAAAGCATCATCAATAAATGACGCACTTGAGCCTGTACCTCCCATTGAAGCAATGGTTGGGGTGACTGGATTCTGTCCTGTTGCGCTTCTGCGCGTCGGTGGTGTTTGCGGGTTGCGTGATGACGTGAATGGAGTGTTGATTGGACGAAGTGCGGAAGGAGAGAGTGGCCGCTGAGAGCCTGTGGAAGAGAGAGGTCGTGTCTGTCTGCGTGCCGACTGTGGCGTGAGAGGAAGGTCCGACGTGCGCTGTCGAGACGTGCCAGGAGATCGCTGCCGATGCTTCTGAGAGAACTCCACCTCTCTCGACGACGTCAGGTCGCTGTGCACGCTGTCCGACTCGCCAAGTGGAGAGGGCGACGGTGAGTCGGTGAATGTGAGAGGAATGTTGGCCGTTGGCTGATGTTTGTTTCTCCCAAAATCAAACTCCCCAGGCAGCGCCATCTTCTCTCCAGTGTCCTCCTGCTTCTGAGATAGTTTCCGACTTGCTCCAGAAGCGACTGTGGCTGGACGTGGGTCGACAATACCGCCTGTTCGAGTGGAGATGGTGATGGCCGAGTCGCGATCTGTTGAAGTCGACGGAGGAAGCTGCCCCGCTCCACTTTCTGCGTCCTGCTCTGATTGGAGTCGGCTCAGAGCGAGCGCTGTGGACGGTCGGACGAGTGCTGTCCAGTGTGGAACGGCCGTGTTTGAAGAGGAGTCCAGTTCGATTGTCTTTCGTCGGATCACACTTTCCAGAATGGCTTCGTCGCGGAGCTCGATTGGGTTGTCTTCGTCGTCAGCATCGTCCCCCAACAACTCCCGACGCTGCTTCTCTGCTTCTTGTAGTCTGAGGTCTGCGCTGACAGAGCGGATCTTGGCAAGTCGTTGCTCGATCTCAGTTTTGTACCCGATCCAATCTTTCATGACAGCTCGTTGTTTCTTCTTCGGTTTGGCTTCCAGACTCTCCATCCTGTTTTGTCCAGATTCCTTCTGAATGGACGAAAGAGACTGTGCTGTCTGCTGAGACGACTTCCCTCGTCTGGAGTGTCGGAGAAGGAAAAGAGCTCGCGCAGCATCTCCCACAATCGCCCCGTTCGTCGGATCTCCTTCGGACAAGACTCCCCGAGTGGTCTGTTTGGACGGCTCGTCTTGTGTCACAAATGAAACAGGTTTGGAGACAGCAGCTGCGGATGTTTGGCGTGTGGTGGGTTTGGAGATGGACGGCGGATTGGGATGTGGTTGATTGTAGCTGAGAGCCATCGCGAGTGAGTGACGTGAAATGGCGGAGGAGAACTGAGAGGAGGAGAGAGTGTTTGATAAAGTGTCGGAATGCGAAGATGTTTTGGAGAACGTGTTTTGGGTGTTGGGTGAGGAGCGGGGGACAGCTGTTCCAGGTCGTATCCGTTTGTTGGCTATTGGTGGGTCACTGGTTTGTGAAGTGCGTGATTTTGGAGGGCTCCGAAGAAGAGATGCAGTCTGAGGACGGTTAGCTCGGTTTTGCGGACTTGGGAGAGGGAATTGCTTGTTGAATTTGGCATAGAGGGGATCATCCAAGGAGAAGATTCCTGTTGCTTTTGAGTGTTTAATTTCTTTTGAAATAAGAAGATCTTCTCGCTTAAATGCACTTGGCGTGAGTTTCCTATTCGGAACAGGTTTGAACGAGTTAGCTTCTTTTCTTTCAGTTGGCGTGACGTCTATATCATCCAACACTTCTAATTTTGAGAGATACGACAAGGCAGTGATTCTGTATTCATCGTCCGATGTGATTGGATTGGATTCGAGAGTAAGTGTTGTGATTGATGTGGGAGAAAGATAGATCAGTTGGTCGAGAGAAGTAATTTCGTTTCTGGAGAGTAGTGAGATGTATTTGAAAGAAAAAAGGGAGACATTTACAGGAGAAGGTAATGAATATGCAAAAAGATCAGACGAGTCGAGGTCAAGTGTGTCAAGATTTGACAATGACGACAATGGACTTAAATCACTGATATCATTGAAAGCAGCATAGAGTTCAATCAAATTTGGGAAAAGAAATATCCCATCAAAAGATTTCAACCCACATCGAGATAGATACAGAACAGTGACTGTCTTGAATGATGATCCAAGATGGCTGGAAAGTGTGGAGTAGACAGAGAAATAAATGTGAAGAGATGTAGTAAAAATGATGATAATAGAGAAAATGATGATTTTACGAGTATTCTAAACAAAACAAACCGGATAGACTGGATTGTACTGTTTGACAGCTTTAATTCATGGAGATTGGGCAGCCGATCCCCAAGCCCATGTAAGGACTGAATATGTGTATCGACAATGAGTTCAAGTTCTTCGACATCCTCCATAGAATCTGCTTGTGTTTGTTTGAGCTGAGATGGAAAAAGTCTTGGAAAAGCTGTATAGTCATACGATGTAGTCATCAGTCAAAAAATTCTCATCAAGAATCTCCTGTTCAAGATCCTCACCCTCATCTAAGTCGATATCATCATCGCTATTCGAGAGGAGGCTCATTTTTGCGATCAATGGGAATCCGGAACCATCTCGTCTAACTTGAGAAATATGTTGCGGATCGCCACAGGAGACGATACAGGAATCCTCAAAAGTCTGATTTTTCCGTTTCGCACGATATATATCTGTCTTTCGTCCTTTTTCAACTCACACTGATAGGCATCGTCTATACCGATAAGGCAGATGTTGTTCGTCTAAGTGCTCAATTTCCACGACATAATGTACTCTTTATTGACAATATTCCAGAACAAGATAGCGTATATTTTGTTATTTATGATGTAATCCTCTCTGAAACGCATACACGATTCTTAGGCGGTTATATTGCGAGAAAATCGACAAATCGAGTTTTTTCCGGAACCATTTGCAGATAATTTCACATACAAAGTTACTACACCAACGAAGCCACAGCAGAAACAACAGATATCTCGGATTCTTGGTGTTGTACCAGAAGACGATGGGAAACTCCTCTCTCTCACATATCTTGGCGTCATTAATGAAGTAAAACCGTCTGCAAAATGCCCACCACATCTCATGAAATGTGTTTTAACGACCACATCAAAGGGCATCTGCCGATTCTGGTCATTAGATAATGATCCAGCAGTAAAAGCTGAAGAATCAACTGAACCTCTCCTCACTCTCCAACTTCACGCCGATAGTCTGTTATTTTTTATATTTTCATTTTTTAGGAGAATTAACGTGTTTACGGGCCAATAAGGATGTTTTTGCCAAAACAGGAGATCTCTTCCTTGTGGGAGGTGGAATAGACTTAAATGCACGAGTTTGGACGAATCCTTTCCTTGATAAAGATTCAAACCCGAAACCATCGTGGATTGCAAAGAATCCTCCGAACGATAAACTCAGTTTACCAAGATCGTTCAAAATCACCGATTGCCAGTTCCAAAACTACGAAAATGGCACAAAATGGGACAAAATTGGATGTATCACAAGAGATGCACAGTTTGTTCTGTATGACACAAAGCAACAACGAAGGCCGCTGGTTGTGATGGACAAGATCGGACGGATGGCCCTCACATCGCTCTGTTTCTGTCGCGAGGGCTTTAAAATGGAAAGCGAGGACACACACCATTCCACATACGTCGTTCTCGGAAATATTGTGGGAGACGTGTATATGGTTGACTACACTCGCCCTCAACACCCAATCAAACACTTCTCAACGGCCGTTCGGCAGGAAGGCGCTGTCACAGCCACAGTGACGGAAGGAGGAATGAGGGTGCGCATTCCTTCTGTCTCTTCGCAGGTCATTGGCGGGATCACGCAGGTTCTGTGCCATCCCACACTTGACCTGTGTGTGTACGTTGGAGTGGGACGCTTTCTGGTGCTGAATGAGATGAGTGGAAAAGGGGAGTGTTTGGCCAAAGTCTTTCTCAACCAGAAACTCTCTTCTGTCTGTCTCTTCCCCAGCCCCTTCGACGAACTCCCGCTCTCTCCTTCTGAACTCATTCTCAGAAAGCAGACGAAGAAAAAGAGAAAGACAGAAAAACTTGATTTGAATGTGATCGAGAGCGAGGAGAGCGGTGATAGTCAGAGCGGAGAGGAAGAAAATGAAAGCAGTGGAAGCAATATCAGTGCGAGTGATGACAGTGGAAGTGGGGACGATGGAAGAGCATCAAGCGACGACAGTGATTCCACCTCAGAGGATGGAGGGAGTGAGAGTTCAAGCGGAAGTTTGGACAGCGATTCATACGCTTCAATCGACAGCGATTCAGAACCTCCTAAACAAGCCCCGCTCAAACAAAAACGGAGCACGCCTGCGCTTTCAAAGCAGTCGGCTAAACGGAAGACGGAAATGAGAGGCAACAAAAAACGACCAAAATACGAGAGCTCTGGGGATAGTGACAGTGATTCATCGAGTTCGTGATGATATCTTTGTTTCATTTCATGAAGAATTGAAGTTCAAATCACAAAATATAAGATTCATATCACGTTTTTTCATTTCACCAGCTGTGCTTTAGAGCATGAGTAAATAGACAAATTTGACATGAAAATTTCGACAAGGTGGCCGAGCGGTTAAGGCGTTAGCCTGCTAAGTTAATTCCCTTTGGGAGCGTGGGTTCAAATCCCATCCTTGTCGTTCTTTTTCGTTTCAGGAAGACTGTCATTTTTGTCTTCGATTGACACCTTTTTGCCTAATGTGATATATATCTCACGATTAGAGAGAATGTCAGCGACATTTACTCAATGATAGTTGAATAGCAAAAGAACCGTTTTCTGATCCCTTTAATTTTATTTTGAAACAATCGTCATGGCGGGAACGATGACGATTCCTCCGCGCATAGCGCAGGAGGATCTACAATTTTCTGTTGCTCCCGTTGAAGCCATTCGCATCTCTGCATGCCTTGATGAAGCGATCGAAAAACTCGCATTCCTAAATACTTTAACACCTGATGTCCTTGCACATCGCGAAGAGTTGGCAAATCTTGTTGGTGACGAAATCTCCGCATTAATCAACGAACAAAAAGCACTCGAGAAGGAGTATCCCTTTTATCTTCTGACTTTTTTTTCCAGATTTGAAACCCTTGTCCAACAACAACACGAATTGAAAGGAGTCTCCAATATCACTGAATCGAAAAATCTGGCACAGAAGATTTCTCAAGTTTCGTCACTTCTCCAAGAGAAAACCATGGTTCTCTGTCGAAATCTCAGAGATTCTCCAAACATCTCCGAGAATATCACAAAAATTCAGACAGAAAGATCTGCATTGCAAGTTTGCTTCTTCATTTCTTCATGATTACATTTCATTAGAGTCTCCTTCAGAGAACAACCCGTGATCTTCAAGAATTTCACTACATAACGATGGCCAAGAGTGTTCTCGTCTGTCGTTCTCACTGCAGTTGATTATATCGTGCATTTTATGCCTTTTTCCGATTGTGTTTGCTCTCACATGATTTAGGAAGATAAGGAGAAACAAGATAAACTTCTCATGGCGGAGGATAACGAAAAGAAGGCTGCTGCTGAAATAGCTGCGCTCCAACAACAAATTTCACAAATGCGATCCAAATACGATCGATTTGAACAAGTTCTAAATGATTCTGTGATGAAGAAAAGACAACGGCTAAAAGAATTAAGGAAGAAGCAGCCTGAAGTTGCTGTGAAGCAACCTGAGGCTGCTGCCCGATTGGAGTCATTGAAGAGAGTTCTGCAACAAGAAGAAGATGAATGGGAGGAGAAAAATCGCGAACTCGTCTCCGAGTATGTTCTCCTCTTTCACGAAATGATTTCCTCTCCTCCTTTTAGAATTGAGAACGAGAAGCGAATTCATGAGGAATTCCTTGGATTCTTACAAACGAAGGAAGCAGAACTTAAGAAGGTCTTTTTCTCTTCATGCCCACTTTTCTCAGCTCATGACAAATTGGCTCTTGAAAAATGAAAAAGATACAGAAGAGATTTCTTCGAAACTTAACTCGGTGAACACAAAAATTGCGGCAACTGAGAGTTTGCTGCCAGTGATTTTTCATTCTTCTTTACAGAGGTTTTGGACGATCTCACGAATCAGGAATTAGCGAAGAGAATCGAAGAAGAGGAAAGAATCGAGGCAGCAAAGAGAGAAAAGGAAGACAGAGAAAGAGAACAACAACGAAAGGAAGCCCGACGTCTCACAGCCGTTCTCGAGATTCAGCATTGGATTTGGGGGAAAAAGTACGCTGAAAAGTCAAAAAAGAAGAAGAGAGGTTTGCACTATTTTATCTGATTTGTTTAGGCAAGAAGAAGAAGTGAATCTGAATTCTTTCTTTTCTCATTTCAAAAGATCTCTTAATTTCAAGCTTCTGATATAATCATTCAAAGTCAGGACACCAAAGTCTGTTTTATTGGATGGAATCACGAAGATATTCTGTCTGACTCAAATTGAGTAATAGTTGCCCATGACAGTTTCTTTTCGTCGCTTCTCGACCAAGTTGCAGAGTATTCGATGATAACGCTCAATGAACACTTTTCTCTAGGAGATTGTCTCTTTCGAAAACGATTGGAGGCCACCTTTGGCGAAGTAGATGATGATTTGAACGAAGAATATGAAGCCATTGCGTCTCCCTTCGGCGGATGCTTTGTCCTGCTGTCATCATTTACCAACCTCTACAAAAATAGTTGTATACGATCATTTAATTCACAAGGAGAGGAACTTGGCTCCATTCCGCCACAACAGGTTTGCTCGTTCTTGCTAATTTTTCTCTTTCCACACAATGTTATAGCATTTTAGGTCTGGCTGGACCGACGACGAAAGTTTTGTCTTTGTGAAATCGTATCTTTTTGCTTCTTCTGAAGTTTAATTCAGTGACGGCACCATTCAAGTATTCGATCCCCATCTCAAAGAGCTTCGATGCATCAAACCAACATATCTACAAGGCTTCATGCCATCTTTAGTCGATGCATGCGTGTTTTCTGATGGAGTTATCCTTGTTGACACCGACAACATTTTGTATATCCTGACAGAACCAGCTGGAGATCTCTCACCTGTCAACATCCTGAAAATTGGTTTGTATATCACAGTGATTTCAGTCATTCATGCAGACACTGATAAAAGCTTCACTTTAACTGCTTTTACTGACGTCAACGTACCGAATACAGTTTTTGTTATCTGTGCAACTTCAGACTTGACCATGCACATTTACATCATTGATACTGACACATTAACTTCCAAACATGTTAAAACTGTCTGATTATTTGTTTCACTCCATTAATTTCACCTGTTTCTGAATAGATCTTCCACAACGAAGATTCAACTCTTGAACAAGACCCGCCTGTCGTTGTTGTTAGCAAAGATGCCTCTCGTTTTGCAGTCTGGTTTAAAACTGGCCTTATTGTTTGTTATTTTTCATCTTTTCACACTTTTTCTCCTCAAGAGGATCTTTGTGTCAAAATTTCTTTACGAGCCCTCAGCTTCCCCACAAGTTCCAACCGTCTCTTTCCAACTTGGAACAATTGACTCACTCCGATCAATTGAATGGTGCACCAATAATGCGGTTTTACTCCACTTAAAGGAAGAAGACAGCACATTTATTCTTCTGGACATGAACGGACAAACAGCTAAGTCTCCATCTCCTTCCCCATTCTCTCATTTTTCCTAGACTTCCATTTTCGCAAGCTTTTGGGTGTGTGAAGGAAGTGGACGGGGTCCGTCTGATCACAGAGGATGGAATTTACTTTGTCGGAGAGTATCCCTGTTTGTCCTCATCGTCCTCACTCTCTCTTCTCTGCCTTCTTCCTCACTCTCTCTTCTCTGCATTCTTCCTCTCTCAGCCTGTCTTCGTTGCCTTACTCTCACTCCCGACAAGCATCAGGCAGCAGCCCTTCTCATCCGTTCGTTCACAGCCAATCAGCGAGGAGAGACCAATGCATACGCTGCACTGCTCAGAGAGAATCATGGCCAACTGACCATCGCCATCCACGACTGCATCTGTGCTGCTCTCAACATCACCAATCAGAACTTTCAGAGTACACTTTTGAAGGTATCACCGCCTCATCCTGTTAACCTCCCTGTCATCTCTTCCCTCTCTTCCCACCCTCTCCTCTCCTCATCAGGCTGCCTCAGGCGGCCTCCGCTACCTTCCCACAAATGCCGACAATGTCTTCCCATACGGCATTGGCGGATACGAGTCCCACCCCATCGAAAACGCCACTCGCGAAATCCAAATCATGAACAGCCTCCGCCGAGGGGCTGTCGGCATTGGGCTGACGTATCGCCAGTCTGCTTCTTTTCTTGATGACCCCAGCAGATACAAGACATTCGGTCCAAAGGCGATTCTGAACCGTCTTGTGAAGCGAGGACTGTTCTCAGCAGCCATTCACTTCTCCCGTCTCTCCAATTTGGATATTGAGCCGGTGTTAGATTCGATCGCATTGGAGAAGGTTCGCTTCCACACTCTTCATCTCTTCAGATTGATGTTATGTACGCTCAAGGCCGGTCCCCAGACGAGATTGTGCAGACTGTCATGGTTATGGTCCGGTCAAACACGTCCCACCCGAACCTCATCAAAACCATCCAACGCCAGGCTGATCTCCGGCGAGAAGGTCTTCTCGAAAAGGTTTTTTGGCTTCTTCTCTGACTGCTCTCTTGCTTTCGACAGCTCGTCAGCGAACATCCGTGCACACTCCAACTGATCCAACTTCTGACGTCTCGCAGGTTTTTCACCATCGCTCTTTCAACTGCCATCCACGCAAATTCGGTCGAAGCAGGTGTGTTCTTCGCATTCCGCTGACCTGTCTTCTCTCCAGTCACTCTCATCCTCTCGGCAATCTTTGCTCGTGTTCTTCCGGAATTTCTTTCGCCAGAATCAACAAAAAACTTCTCGCTCACATCAACTGAACCGAGCAAGACTTTGTCGACAACCGTTGCTGTTCTGGAACCATACCCATCCCTCCTCTCCGCCTTCTTCTTCACCGCCCACAAAATCAACAAGCCGCTCTTTCAATCTCTCTTCGCCACGTCCTCGTTCTCACAATTTGCAGGTCTGTTCTGTCTCTGTTATCATTCTTCACTCTCATCACACAGAACCGGAGAGAAAGAATGTATTATGTGTGATGGCCGCCATGTCGAATGCTGAAGAGGCAGGAATCCAACGCTACCTGAACAAAGTGGACAAGAAAGAAACAGTCGAGAAGGCAAAGAACGCCCGTTGGAAGCAGTCTGAAATCATCAAATATCAAGCTGAATTGGATTCGAGATTGGCTGACAAACTCAACCTGCCTCAATACAACGACGTCTTCGCCGCCATCCGCCGAAGAAAGCAGACTGGCATCCACCGCCGAATGACCACAAATTGTTTGCGTCCTCCTCTTTCATCTCGCCAGCCTTTCTCTATCTCTCAATTGTCGAGACTTTGGATCTGATCGTCCTTCTGGACTCACTCCAAGAGGCTGAGAAGTTTGCTGCGAACACGGGCACGACAGCTCGATTTGCAGCCCTCGTGATCAACCAGTATGCAAAAGACCGCAGCTGGCCAAAAGTGAAAGAATTTGTGGATAAAAGCAAGATCAAACGAGAAATCGTTGTCCACTGCCTCATCAACCACAAAGAGTGGTCTACTGCCATGGAACTCGTCCAAGGCATCAAACCGACCATCGTCCGAGGTGAATATGCGGTCATCCTCGCCCAGTCTGCTCGTTCTCCTTTTCATTGCTCGCAGAGCCGCCTCCACCGTCACATCGACAGCTGCAACCCGCGAGGTGAATGAATACGCTGTTGCAGAGCTGAAGAAAATGAACAAGTCTGATCGAGAGGCAGTGAAGGCTATACACGAAGGAAAGAGCGAGATGGAATGGATAAGAAAGAATCTGGGAGAATGAGGTCGAAGTGGACTCAGCTCAGGAGACAGTCAACGTGAGTGAAACAATGAAAGAACTCCTCAAAACAGGACATCGAGTCGTCAACACATGTTGTCTTGGTGATGTGGTAAAACGTTTTATAAGGGCTCGTTGATCACGCCGTGCTCAATAACTCGTGGACAATTCTGTTTCTCAGACTTTGTTATCGATTATTTCAATTTGAACATTTGTAAAGCATTCACTTGTGCAAGAAATAGGCACTTATCCAAAGAATTTGTCTGTATTTCCATGATTCTGAATCCCTTCCATTTTACGATGGGTTTGATCGTCAGTGGCTCCTCCGAACAATGCAGAAGAAAAAGCAAGACGAACTGAATGAAAAGGCTCTCCGTGAATTGACTCGTTTGGAGGCCAACAAAGTGTGCTTCGACTGTACGGAAAAGGTTCGCTCCATCTTTCAATGTTCGAGCTCACTTCTTCAACCTCACCCTATACTCTCTAGCGACCAATGTACGTTGTGCTGGACCTTGGTATTTTTGTTTGCACAAACTGTGCTGGAATGCATCGTTCTGGCAACCGCAAGGTTCAAGGGATTGGGATGGGAATTTTTACTGAAGCAGACGTCGAAAAATGCCGAAAAATCGGAAATGCTGTTTGCCTTGTTCATATCTGTTATTTCATATCCAACCATTTTTGCGAGCATTTGTTTTTTCTTAACACTATACACATCTTTTCTTAATGCTCCTATTTTCACTCCTGTTTCTCTCCGATTTGTGAATCAGAATGCCGCAAAAATATGGCTAGCCACTTGGACACCTTCGGCGTACGAAAAACCCGAACCACAACATCGTGCAAAGGTTGAAAGGTTTATGAAAATGAAATATGAAGAAAAACGATGGTACAAATCCCCTGAAGAAGCCGTCTGTGTTCTCTCTCTGAAATAATCTATTTCCATATCATTATTACTATCTTTTATTGTTGATATCTATTTCTGTTCCAGTTGGCTGCTCCTGCACCAAAACAACCAACACCAGCTCCAGCCCAACAAACTCCTGTTCAGACTCGCCAAGTCGCTCCCCCTGAAGCCAAACCAGTCTCACAACCTCCTCCCCAGCCACAACCAGCCCCAACAACAACAAGCTTCTTTGATAACCCTCAACCCACACAAGCCCAACCACAAACACAGCCAAGCAATTCATTTTTTGACTTTTCACAACCACAACAACAGCCTCCCCAACAACAACCATCTCATACCTTCTTTGACCAAACTCCTGGACCACAGTCAACAAATCTGATGGAGGCAAAGCCTGAGGATAATACCAGTGCAATTCTCGCTGCTATGTTGGGTGGTGGATCAAACAGTGGAATGGGAAATCAGGGTGCGGGTAATCAGGGAGGAATGTGGGGAAATCAAGGAGGAATGCAGCCATCACCACAAAATCCGTACGGTCAACCAGGAGGGTTCGGCAATCAAAACCCATACGGCAATCAGAACCCGTACGGACAGCCAAATCAAATGGGAGGCGGATTTCCACAAAATCAACCAATGGGTAATCAGGGAGGAATGTGGGGAAATCAAGGAGGAATGCCACCATCTCAACCGAATCCGTTTGGTCAACCAGGTGGATTCGGCAATCAAAACCCATACGGCAATCAGAACCCGTACGGACAGCCAAATCAAATGGGAGGCGGATTTCCACAAAATCAACCAATGGGTAATCAGGGAGGAATGTGGGGAAATCAAGGGGGAATGCAACCATCTCAACCGAATCCGTTTGGTCAACAAGGAGGGTTCGGCAATCAAAACCCATACGGCAATCAAAATCCATATGGACAACCAAATCAAATGGGTGGCGGCAATCAGTTTAATCAACCTCAACCAACAAACACTTCACCATTCGCTCATGGTTCTCAACCAAACGCCGGCAGGAATCAGACCCAAAGCTCAGATCCATGGGAATCACTCGTCAATCAGCAACTGGGAAACACAGGCAGTAACAATCCATTCGCATAGAGAAGTGCTGTATACTACATTTTCTCTGTGAATAGTTGATCGTTAGTTTCGCTTGACACATACTCTTAGGTTATTCATCCTCTTTTTCAGTCAGACACGACACACTAACAAAGAGTTGAATAATGAACCAAATCGTGAAATTTGTCCATACAAGTTGAGTATAATCTCGCTTTAAAGCTAGATCAGAATAAGCAATAATTGATCTGTCCATTTTCATCTGATGGAATCACTAGGAAATGAATGAAGCCGTAATGTTGAGATTTATGTGTCAAAGTCACTCTTCCTCCGGATTTGTGAGTGATACCCTTCTCTACAAAAGGAATGAAGTTTCTCCGAACTTGTCTTGTTCTGAACGAATGTCTGATGCATGGGTCAGATCAAATTTAATGACTTGTTTAGCCGTCTTTCAAATTGTATACTCCTCGCTGGGGCTCCTCGCCTCTCTTGGATTTCTTTTGTACTCACTGATTATCGATGGACCTATATCTGAGAATCTATCTCAGAGAGCCCTCATCTCACTCACTATTTTTGCCTATTCAGTTATGAACGCGGTTTGTTTTTTCATATTTTTGTTCATATTTCTCTTTCTTGCCGGAAATGATTGTTTAGGTGTCTTCTCGCCCACCAAATCATGTTATGACACTCGGTTTCAAAAGACTCCGCGATTTAGGCGGATTCATCGTAGCTACGAGCCTTTTTGCAGTATTTATGTTCACAATCATGGATGCTCTGAACGTATATATCGGAGGTTTGTTTCGCTATTTCTTGTATTCGTCTTTTTTTCACTCACTCTTCTTCTCAGCCCACGACGATGGTCATGATGAGACTGAAGTGTCAACATGGAACTTCTTCTTCTATTTTTTCATGGGCCTGATTGCTTACGATGTGATTGGTCTCTTCGTCTTCTTCAGTTTGCGACTCTTTTCAACATCATCACTTTTCCAGCTAAAGACTTCTTCCGTTTATTCACAACTGTGAAGGGACTGAAAATTACTCATAGCGAAGAAGAAAAACAGCGAAAGTATCACTGTATGTCTTCTCATTCTCTCACCATCGTGTCTCTTCCACCTCCTTCAGCCAAAAATGATGACACGAAACGCCTCATCGACTCGCCAATGGATCATCTTTCCGCGTCGGCCGACGAGCCTCAATTCAACGTCCTTGCCCCTTGCGACTGCTGTAACATCCACATGTCCAACGCGTTCTTCTCACCAACCGGACAAGTCATCGCTACGTCCTCAGAAATGCGAAAGAAAGTTCTTTTGGACTGCGACGCTTGTGCCTCCCAATCAACGCTCTCTCCACGACGATCCTCGAATATGCCTCCTCAACAACCCTCAGAAGACACCGAAACAGTTCCGAACAAAGTTGATGGGGCAGAGGCTGCAGTCGCCACGAATCCAGAAGCGGACGATTGCCCAACCGAAGACGAATGTGTCCATCAACAGCACTCCCCGCGTCATCTTGTGCATACCCATCCTTCCACAATTGAGACTCTGAACCTCTTCCGACAAGGTCAGTCAGAAGCCGAAGCAGAAGAATGTCAATTCTACGAAAAGCGGAGAGAGATCGACTCAGCAAATGCAGCCGTCATGCTCGCCTTTATCGCTGACTTGTGTCTCGTCACTCTGAACGGAATCATGTCGTGGCTGCGAGGAAAGGAGAAAGGCGGCTGGGTCATGCCAATGGGAATTGAAAACTACGAGTACTTTGTGCACAACATCGTGCTCATCTTGATTTCTATCTTCTTCATGTTCTTCTCCGCAAAACTCCTCTATCGAATCTCACTTGTTCTCCTCATGGGCCAACCTCGCTCCATCTGCCCCAACCACATCCGCCGCACCATTCTCAGCACACCAGGCATTCTCAGTGTCCACGAACTCCACCTGTGGACTGTGGAACTGGGTGTGGCTGAAGGGACGTTCCATGTTGTGTTGGAAGAAACACCGCACTCCAAAGTTCTCTTCCGCGAAACAATCCTTCCGTTCCTGACATCGTCTCTCCACAGACACGGCATCCACAAATTCACAGTTCAACCGGAGTTTGTTGACCTGTCCAATACAAAGTTCCATGAGCACGATCTTCCGGAAGAAGAGAACACCGACAGACTGTACTGGATGAAGGAGAATAAGCCAATTTGTTTTTCTGGATGCGATAAGAAGTGCACTACAGATGTCTGCTGCACTGCTCGAGTGAAATCTAATTGATTTTGTTGTTTTTTGCATCCTTTTTTTTGTTTTCTAACTTTTCCTTTCGTCACTTCGTCAAACATACGCTATAAGGGTTTTTCAACAACAACACAGAATAAAACGAAGAATGGAACAACAAACGGGGGAAATCGTCTGTATTATTCTTGCTGATGTCATCGAGTTGATCTCAGATCCTTCTCTGAAGGGACGATCGACATCCATTGTGAAATTCTTGTTTCTACATTGTAATCACACATACATCCCTTTTACAGTGATTTCAAAGAGAAATTTGGCAACGAACATCAGTATTAGATCATTTTCACTGTGATTCTTTTGTTTCATCGTTCTATCAGCATTGTCACGAGTAATTGGCATATTTTCCAGCTTTATTGTTAATATCACAGCTTTTACATGGATTTTCCCTCTCAATTGCCACAGATATCACCGACAGGTATCTATTTCCATCAAGAATAAAGTTATCTCTTCTCCTTCTTAGTCCCTTCTTCACAAAAGTCGAAAGCAGATCTTGATATATATGATGATGTTGTTTTTTCTCCGCATGTTCCACCACTTTCAATGCCCACTGTCCCAGTTGTTTTTGACCGAACAAATTTCCTCAAAGCTGCATATGCACGTGTGAAAAAACAACAAAATCTCTCACCGCATGTTGATTTTCAATTCACAACCCAAAAATCCGAAGGGAACCCCCCATCTACTCCTATCGTTTCCTACATGTCCAAACGAGATTTTATCATCAAATTCTCTGCTTACCAGTCTCGATGTAAGTCTCACTCTAACCCACAACAATCGTCATCGCATGCCACTTCAAATCAAGATCCACCTGTCAATATTCGTCAAGTTAAATATCCGCTATACCACTCTGAACGAGAAACCAAAATCATTCCATACCTCCAATTTGAAGCATCTGCGTCACATCTCGTCAATCTCTCCAACTCCCAATTATTTGCCTATCACTTCCATCACTACAACGTCTCTCGTCATCGGAACCACAATTTGCATGTCGAACTTAACCGACACAACTTCTCGAAGCCAAACCACAGACTCTCACTGGAGACACTCCCAAATGTTTCCCCTTCGGATCACGTGATCAAACCACACATTCTCCCCACACTCCTCACCAAGTCCCAACTTGAGCGATTTCATTTCATCAACTACCTTCAGATTCTGGAATCGACACCTTCAGATTTTCCCAACCCGGCATTCCTCATTCCAACATTCTCGCCCTCCACATACCCAACCATCGCAGAGGACGGGATCAACGGCTATAACTACGAGCCCAAGTTTGTGGAGTCGCTGAAGGCACTGACTTTTCTCAGGCAGAACAGGAGTTCAAATGAACTGCTTGAATTCGACCCGGGATGGGCATTGAAGCTCGAACCGCCAAATCCAGAGACATATCTCAAAATGTGGGTTGAGACCGAACTTCAACTCGAACCCGAACTACCCCCCTGGCCCAGACTCACTAATCATGCTCACCTTCCTTCTGGCCAGTCACGAGGGCAACGTGCTGCTCAGATGAAACAAAAACAGACCATCAAACACAAAAATCAGATGAAGTTGATAGGAGTCCAGAACAATCGTCTCCTTCGAACGGGAATAATCTCATCAGACATCACAAATTCAATGCAAGCAACCTCTCCTTCTCTCAACACCTCTTCCATCTTCTCCTCTCGACACCTCCAAACATCCCGCTCACTCCGACGCATCCCCTTCCACAACGTCAATCACGTCTCCACCAACCCACTTCATGTCTTTGATAGAATGCAGTTGTCTCTCGACCGCTGGTCGAAGGATGAGACATATCGTCTGCGTCTCACATCACTTGTCTATCCGCACGACTACCCAAAAATCGCCAAGCACTCTCTCATCAACAAGACCCCAGATGATGTTCACTGGTATGCACTCCAACGAGGACTGGACGATCGATTGGAGGATATCATTCGGAACCACGCGTATGTGCGAGGCGAGAATTTTGTTGTCGATGAGCAAGAACTGAAAAAGCGAGAGAAGGATGAGGATGCTTTGAAACAGAGGTGGATGCAGACTTCCCAGATTCTCGTTCCTGCTCTCCCGGATAAAGACACGAGTGGTCTCTCTCTGCCTCAACTTCTCAAATCCCTCCCAATCCGTCCGTCTGAACATGCCCCAATCTCTCTCGTTGTCCAAGTTCCACCGCCTCCACAAACAGTATCAGCGTCTCCTCCCTCTCCCTCTCTCTCAACCATTCCCCTCGATTTCCCAAGCTTCTTCCCAAAAAGCCAAGAAGTCAAAAGCCTCATCGAAGCGAGTATCCGAATGGGTCTGGTTCGGCCCATCGAGCCACTTTTGGGACGAGAGCCTGGAAGCTACACTCTGCGTGTTCGGACCCAAAAACCGCGCCAGAAAGACTACTCTCCGAATCAGGATCAGTTCTATGTTCGCTATCCGTATTATGAGCCTTCCACGTCATCGCTCTTCGTTGATCCGAACAATCAACACGCCCAATCGTTCACGTACACACAGACAATTGAATCAATCCCACGTCTCCTCTTTGAATCGGGGTATGTGAGGAACGAGAAGAGAATCATTCATCCCATTCTCAAATCTGCCATCCGATCAACACCGTTCAAACTTCGCAGCACGCTCAGCGATCTCTTCTTCGGAAATGGTGTTGGGGCCTTCAAACAGGAGGTTCAGCATTGGGACCCTCAATACCACCGAGCACTCGCAAGAAAGAGGGCGAGTCAGAAGCTGGAGACACCGATTGACTCGGACACGATGTCATTTGTTCAAGAAAAATCAAGACGACCGAAGGTGAACGAGCAGACGAGCACATTTGGACAAGTGGATGGTATCTGGTTCACGCATGACATGCGCGCTGTTGTGGATGAAGACATGGGCCAGATCAGACCGTTTCGGACAATCCGAAGCAAAGAAAAGCGAAAACTGGTCTTTTCGACGGGGTATTCCGAATCGGAGTCAACCGGTGATGATCCCGATCGCTCTCCAACGCGCACCAAACCCTCTCCATCACCAATTCCGACGCCAAGCGGATCGACACAAAACAACGAGAAGAGGAAACGTGGTCGTCCGAAAAAGTCCAAAATGGCGGGGACTCCACTTCCCAACGCAAGTCCTTCCAACGCTTCCTCGTTGTTCCCAATGGTTCTCTCTCTAAATGACTCCGGAGAACTCAAATAGTGCGTGATATTGGGACGTTCTTCAGTTCTATTAATTTGCCTGAAGTACTTCCATAAAATTCGTTTTGTCTGCATCTCTCTTCATGTTTTGTCGTTTTTCAAGGAGACTGACCTCGTTTCATCATGAGAATAAAATAGTTTCTGAGAGAAGATTTCGAAAATGAGGTGTTTAAAGCAGGAGGACAGAATCGTTGATTGAAACAAGCATCCTTTTGAGGATGAAGAGAAGGACTTGGAGAATCCCGAATTTTGTTTGACTGAATGCCGGTTGTTCGGAGAGATTGAGGTCAAGAAGGTGTTGATCGATGAGGATGCCAATGAGGAGTAGATCCGAAGATGTGAAGAGGAATCGGTGATCCGAGAACAGAGACGGACGTTCCTTCAGAAGAGAGAGAGAAGGCGACGGGATGAATGCAGGTCTCTTGAAGCGAGGTGTCACTGGGTCATCGTCGAGAGCAAACCGGAGCATGAGAGGAGCGAGGAGGGTGAACTGAGCAGGGAGAGACAGAGACAGGATTTTGCTGATCGAGTTCTGCGTCTGTTCTTCCATCCCTTCGAGCGAGACTGTTTGTTCGTGGAAATGCTTCTGGAGGAGTGAACCTTCAAAGCAAGCGGAGTCCGATGTGTCCACCACACATTTCCGGATAGTGTCTGTCAATGAGATTCTTGGTGAGTAGAGTAGCTCGCTGCGAGATCGTCTCAGATCGGTGATCGTCGCATCAACATCACCTGGCGGAGCAGGCACACATTTCACCCATCCTCGTTCGAGTAGCTTCTCAAGAAGTCTGATTGTGTAATAAATAAATGACTAGTCATACTGCTTTTGTGATTCTGTGTCATTTGGATCGAGAATATCCGAAGGAGAGTGGTCGAACATCCCCAACTCGTTCGCAATGAGGACTGCAACTGTTCGGACAGAATACGAATGGTCTTCACCAAGGTTGAACACTCGACACAGATCATTGTTCGTCGAAGAGGAGACAAGCTGTCCGTTCGGACGATTGGGGTCCAAACATCGTTCAGCACGAAGGAGAGAGAGACTGCAAAAATAAGAGAAACAAAGCTCACACTGAATTCCTTCCACGATGTCAAACACCGAAGTATAATCCCGTTTGAATGATCCATCGCCGTACATGGTGAGTGGGGACTGTCCTTTCGATCGCAGCATCCGAATGAAATTTGGGATGGCCATATCAGGACGGCCAATCGCTGATGACCCAACCATCGGCCCGCCAACTGTGAAGAAGCGGAGGCCAGTGAACGCGGATTTCGTCACAGATGAACTGACCATCGCGAGTTGTTCGTTCTGAACCTTCGTCTCAGCATAAACACTTTCACTTTTAGCGAGCTCGCATTCTTCGGAACAAAATCCATCCTTCATATTCCCATAAACAGACGAACTGCTTGCATAGACGATATTCTTCACACCGAGTTGAGAAGCCAAAGAGAACATGACTTCAGTGCCGAGGACGTTCTCAGATTTGAAGAGGTCTGGCTGAAGCATGGAGGGACGTACACCAGCTCGTGCGGAGAGATGAACAATGGCTGAGAGGCGAGTTGAAGTCAATTTTGGTTGAGGTGTGAGCAGAGAATCGACTTTTAAAACATTCAAAACATTCATAAGTTTCGTTTTCAACGTATCCTTCTCTCTGACATCTGCCCAGATGAACACAAATCGCCCTCCGCGCTGATTCATCTCGCATCTCGCCACTTCCTCCAAACGGGAGACTGTGTTGATTTTGATGGACGGATCGTAGTAATCGTTGAGTGAGTCGATCCCAATCACAGTCACACCGGATTTGATGAGACGAACAATCAACCAAGAAGCAATGAAGCCTGCAGCACCTGTGATGATGACAGCAGTTCCTGTGATGGCACACTCGTCCAGCGTGGAGAAGGTGATGTTGTGAGAGGTTGAAGAAGATTGGCGGAGGTGGAATTCGAGGTGTTTGGATGAAAGATCGGAGATCCCAATGACTTGTTGAGAGAGTGTCGCCAAAACTTGTTTGACTTGATTGATGTTCGACTTGCTATGAACATCAACAAGTGATGTGAGAGATTCTGAGATCGGAGAAAGAAGTGGAAGATGTGTTTGTGGAACAGTGACCGGGGAGATGGTGAGGCGTGTGGATGGATGTCGCGGCAGGGTTGGTGAGAGAGTCTGGAAGAGATTAACAAAGGGAAACCAAACCACTGTCACTGCTTTTGAGAACAATGGATAAGAATACGTGATAGCACCGTCATTCAATTTCACTGGAAAATGATGGATGATGGTTTGAATCAACGCATCGTGGACGACATTTTGGATGATGTCTTCTGAGAGCAAGTCTGACAAATACGAAAGATTTGACAGAGAGAGTGTGGATTGAAGATCAACGATTGTTGGGTGAACTTCTGTCCCGTTCTTGGGAACATGGACGAGTGGGATTTGGGTCGCTAAGCGAGACACATGGAGAGCGAAGACGAATGATGAAAACAGCTGCCGAATGAATGAACAACGAATAACATACCGGGAGGATTGATTGTTCTGTGATGATTGATGAATTTGATTCCAGAACCTGAGTGAGCATCTTTTGGAGTGATGGAAACTGAGCTGTGATGTCGCTGACAGTCTTCATCGTGGAGAGTGTGGACTGAAATGTGGAGAGGGCGTCTTTCAAACAATTCTGGCCGAATGCCTGGAAGTGCGATTGATTGAGGTTGGGATAGATCACCTCATTTTCGATGAAAGACGACGGAAAGTTTGCTTTCGCAAGAAGTGTCTTGAACAAAGTCAGAGATAACTCTGCTGAGACAGATAATATTGTGAGGTTGGTACAAATATCGGCTGGAAGGTCTGAAAGATTCAAAGAGAACCCTAAATGGTGTTTTTTATCCTGGTTTGGGGATGAGGAGAGTGTGAAAGGAAGAAGAAGTGGGTGAGGAGTTGAATCTTTGGATGGTGAATGATCAACGTGAATCAGTGAATTGTTTTCCCCGTATAAAATAGGTGTGATGAATGAAAGGATGACAGGGGGTGAAACTGTTGGAAGAGCCTGATGGATCCATTGTGCTATTTCAGTGACAGAAGCTGAAGAGTTGGACAGAGTTATTTGGATGAGATAAAAAATGAGGGCCTTTAGAATGTCATCCAATGGTCCATACTTGAGAAATTAATGAAGAAAAGTGCCATACTGAGCGGGAGATGTTCGTTGAAGACATAGAAAATGGAATGAAAGATGATGTCATTGATGATTGTTCAGTAAGTTTTTTGAGCAAAGACAAATCGTTTTGTTCATCGAAAAATCCTGAATGGATTGTGGTCTTTGTGATTAATTGTGTGAAAACTTGCTAGTAAACCTGTTGAGCTCTTGAAAAAACGACTTCGATCAATTCATCACCCAGAAAGAATGATCGAGGAATTCTTGTCTGAAAAGGGAACAACGATGAATGGCTATGAAAATAAGTTCACATATTTGGAGGCATACCCAAAGATCAGTGGGATCGGACATTGGAGAAGATGTTCGGGCTTCTCTGCGAATTTCTGTTCAAATGAACGGACTAGAGTGTCTGAATTTCGTTGTTGAGGAGATTCAGCATGAGATTCAACTGAAAGTGTGTTATTCATTCTTGATCAAACCAATCTGCAAAGATGTGGATGTCACCAAGGTGAAATATGTTATTGAAAATATGAGTACACAAGATGTTCTAATTTTCCACATATCATAGTGGAAGAATTCATCTACTGAACGATCATAAATTCTCCGGACACCCCCACCCATATTTTTAAACTCATCTCATCACAAACACACTATCAATGACAACGGCCAATTATGAATTACCAATTACCTTTATTCCGACAGGAAAAACCAAACTTCTTCAGTTTACTGGCCCTCTGACCTTTGAAGAATTTGAATGCCATCTCTTTCAACTTTTCGACCTTGAAAACAAAGATCGGTTAGTGATTGAAACAGAAATTAATCCAAATGAATACTGCTCCATAGTCTCGGACGAAGACGTCATAACTCTTCTTACTTCTGTCATTTCTGGTGATGAAAGGATATGCCGTTTTACAACGGATGGAGTCAGAGCTTCTCAAGAAGCAAATGATTCAAAGGTTCCATTTGCTGTCTTCTTCAAAAAGGATCCAGAGCGAGGAATCATTCTCAAGGAACAGCTAAATTCATGGAAGATAGATTTCATGGGCCTTTTTAAACGTAACAAGCCAACAGAAGAAGAACTTACACCTGCAGAAGAAACACCCGAAGATCTTCCATCGAAAGATGCCAAAGATAAACAATAATGTTCTGACTCGAAGTCACAACTACCTCTTTCTTTTTTGTTTCTTGAGTGCTTGTTTATCTTCATTTCGAATCACAACAAAAAAAGATAAATCATGAGAAACGAGTTAAAACTCGCTAAAAACAGTCTAGATTCAATTGAAAATGATTGAGGGGTCGTGGATCAGCCCCAACAATGAGTCCTCAATGGGCTGAGTATTCTGTTTTCGCAACGCCGACACTGTCCGCTCAAACAAACGATGCAAATTCCTGTGTGCAGGAGTGATCGGGATCCGCATAATCTCTTCAGGGTCATCGTCGTCTTCGAGTTGTGTGCAAGCAGCGAGGGCAAGTGAGGTGAGATCGATTGTCGCTGGCCGAACTGCTCTTTCATCGCGTGAATCGGGAGGAATCGGAGGAGTCTTCTTCGGTGGAGGTCTGGTTTGTGGAGTCTGTGTCAGAATCTTGGGTACGCCTGGGTTTGGATGGTGTTTGAGATGGTTTTCGAATGACGACAGTATCATCCTGAAATCCGACGATCGTTCAATCATCGGAGTGTTCGATCCGGCGTTCGGTAGCTGAATCGGCTTCAGTGGACTGTCTGTTGTCAATGGTGTCGGGTTTGGATTTCGAGGTGCTTGAGCGACAGCAACATCCTTCTTCTCAAAAACAGCAATCCTTTCCCAGATTGAGGTTGTCTTAAGCATGTTCACAGCAGTTCTCCGGCGAACAGAAATCCGGTGAGCTTCTCTTTGGGGTCCTTTTCCCTGCATCGAACTGTGGTTCTTCATCTGCTCCATGAGGAGGTGTTGGGACATATGTTTGAATGATTCTGATGCCTGGCGCTTTTCCCGCCTCTGATTCTCTTTGTATATGAACGAATATCTCTCAAAATATTCCTGGCAGATGGACGTCTCCACAAACATTGCGAGGAACGGCTGCAGAGACGAGTCTGCCAGTGTTTGGAAGAGTTCGATGTTGATCAGTCCCTTCATGACAACTTCAGGAGACTTGAGAGACTGGATGAGTGCTGCGTGGAAAACAGATATCCGAGCAAGAACTTTCATCGAGAAGACTGCATGATGGATGGTCTTTGCATTCATCGCAGAAACAAGCTGTTCAAAGTCCTTTGTGAGTTGTTTTGATATGGGGAAGGCAGAATGTGAAACATTTGATGGAGGTTTGGATAAAAACATTCTTCGGTTGAGAGTGAATGGCTGTGTTCCATGTTTGAGATTGAGATACATCTGCCCGTCAGCATTTGAGGGAACTTTCTTCATGTCCGGAAAGAAGACTTCTCCGACATCGACGTCGACAACAATGAGTCCGTAAAGGAGCGATTCATATCCGGATGCATTTTGTTTGGTGATACCCATCACATATGGGACAGGTGTCCCAAGATATTCTACCATCGAAGCTGGAAGAACAGGAATGAAGATATGCTCCCATTCGAATGGTGTCATCATTGTCACTAATCCTATGGACACATCTGACACAATTGAAGCATCAGAACCGACGATGACAATCTGATGCTCGTGGAGCATGGCGAGGTGAAGGCTGACAATTGACTGAGGTGGCAGGAGTCGAAATATGTTTGTTAAATCAAGAGCTGTTGAGAATCCATATGTTTCATTAGGTCTGAGCAATGTGAATGAGACAGGAAAATCGATGCGTGGGTCTGGCGATGGGAGCATGAGATCAAATTGATGTCCAGGTTCAGGGAGTTTCGGTGGTGCCATTTTACTGAGAACTGGATCAAACAAGGAGTGCAAGAATGATGGTGTGAGAACTTTGCCTTCTCGAAAGTCATTCGTGTTGAAAAGTGTTGATTGAAGAAATGCATGAAGATCTTTGATTATATCTGGCCAAAAATGATAGGATAAGAGACAAATGCACTCCGGTGGACGTTTTTCTATCACAGAGAAACGTGTACAGTATCCGTAGAGACGTCTGTTGTCCAAAGACGTCAGACAGAAGATTAATGAATCTCCTGGACGATATGTCTCAAAAGGATATGAAATATATTCTGGAAAGCAAAATTCCCCGATTGTTGGAGGAATTATGATGTCTGTTTCCGTGTACTGATAGAGAATAACAGGAGTTTGTGATTGGATTGTACCCTGCTCGGAAGTGGTTATCCGTTTTTTTTGTTCTGAGTGAAATGAAACAAAGAGCATAACATCAAAAAGACGGAAAGGTGATGATGTATCACTGTTAGATTCTGTTTCATTCATTCATTGACCAAGTGATCGGTTGATCCCGAATTTAGAGAGAAAATAGCTCTCATATATGATAAATAGAAGTGAAACAAAGAAAATGCAAGGTACTAGGTGATTTCAAGTGCGTGGAATCTCCTTGAATTCGTCTAATACAAAGTACTGTGAAGACAAGTCCAATCCGAAGTATTCCACTGGAACTTTTTCAATCAACCGAAAGATGAGAGGGTAATACCGTGAAACCTCCATTGCTGGCTGGAGGAGATTAAACTGCAGAGCCACATACACACTCATTTCAACGCTCAGGAGCGCTTGGAGCGTACATTTGAAGTGGGACAGGATCGACGAGATGCCCCGTTTGATAGTCTCCTTCGTCTCCTCGTTGAATTTGATCGCGAGGATTGTACAGACCGCAGCGACTGTCTTGATGTTAGCTTTGGTGACCGGAGAAGGAAGAAGATTGGACGACTGTTGAGATGTGTCGTATGATTGAGGAGGGTATCTTTGCGCCTGTCGAAGATCCACATCACCAAAAGACATCAATCCAACATCGTTGTGTTCCGACTCTCGTCGCTTCTCTCTCTCTCCGTCGAGCTTCTCGCCTCCCACACTCCCAAGCGTTTGTGTGGAGTCGGTCAGCACCCCTCCTGACCACCCATATTCTGCCAAGTGCCTCCTTTCCAGAAGGCAATCAAAGTAATACATTGCAAGAGCGACTGTCGAAGCGTCGAGCTGTTTGACTGTTCGCGCTATTCTCAGACGGCTCTTTTGGATGCGCTTGAGAGTAAGTGTACGGCTGATATGTGGATGGTTTGCGTGGAAGGCTGGTTCGACCTCCTTTTTGGGAGCTCGGTGAAGAACCGTGACCGAATTAGACACAAACGAGAGTGTGGACGATGAAAGAGTTGTGATGGGCTGGATCGAATATGACGGAAATGTCTCAAATGCCGTGTTTGGTTGGGGTGTCTGTGGAGGAACCTCGTCTCTCATCTCATTCGCATTGGAAAGCGAGATCTGCTGTGTGAACGGAGTGTCAATGAACATGCTCCTCGACCGCAGGGTGATGGGCTGTCCAGAGAGAAGATCAGTCCGAATGTATCTCCTTTCCTCCAACTCAGTTGGTATGATTCGAGGAGTATAAAGAAGAAGACCATACGACACCCCTGCTCGCTCCAATCCTCCCTCTTTCTTCCTCCGTGTCTCCTTCCATTTATTCAGTTTGTCCTTCTCGATATCTTCCTCAAAACGAGTGTCGATCTTCTCTTTTGGGATGATGATGGATTTTTCAAGGACCGACGTGCTGTTTGTCGTGTTTTTCCCTCCTCGTTGGGATATGAGCGCTGGGATGTGGGCGTGGAGTGGATGGAACAAACTCAGTCTGTTTGCTCTTGAGAAGAAAAGCGAGAATGGCGAATGGATCCAGTCGACATCGTCCTTTTTGATGATTCTGCTTGGATCGTGATCCTTCCGTGAGGAGACTGTTCGATTCGGTGATTGACGACTTGACGTTGTCCATCGCGAGAGAGATGAAATTGAAACTTGTCTCTGGACAGGAGCGGTGGGAGGCTTGAATTGCAGTTCTGTTCGTTGGGCGTTGAGCCATTTGAGGAACAGACTGAACAGCATTTCGTCAGAGATCTCCGTCCAGAGCTGTTCTCGCCTGTGTTCCTTTTCAATCTCCGAAACATCGCTGTCACTCACCGTTGTCGACGATGAGGACGATGTTGCATCAAAGCCATCTTGCGGAGAGACAATTGGAGATTCATGTTGGCTGATGGGAGTGGTCGAGTACAGTTTGCGACGAGACTGGATGCCTGCAGTCGGAACTGACCCAAAATGAGAGGAGCTTGATGTGCTTCGAAGTGATCCAGACGACCCTCTTTTGCGTGTCTTTTTCAACGCTCCTTTTCTTTTCTTTCCGTCTCTTGTTTTTGGACTTGTGATTTTGAGTCGACCGAAGACAGTTTGACTCCAATCCGAGTCTGACGATTGCGGCCAATCCGAATAATCCACCCCGCTTGTCGACGTGTCACTATCATTATTGTGTCGTCTCTGTCCCTCTCCAGTTGCGTAGAGAAGTTGGACCTCCGATGAAGAAGAAGTATGTGAGATCGAGACTGGTGAGGACGGAGAGAGGCTGGTGAATTGATGGCCGATTGAGATTTGGGTTGGGATGTCCGGAGGGACAGACGGAATCTGGATTTCCAGCATCTCATCGACATCTCCACCGACCGGATCGGCGAGAAGGGGTGACTCGTACGGATGGTTCACTGGAGTGTTAAGCGCTCCGACGAGGATTGGATCTGGAGGTGAACTGGCCTCGACAGCCTCAGCGTCAGCTGGGACAGCTTGGACTTGATTTGGATCCTGGACTTCAACTTCTGGTGGTTTGTTGTCAGATTTCTGTATTTTGGATGAGATGAGCAATGACTCGAAGCCGATAGACTCCGGCGCTTCGGCGTGTTCAGGCGATGGAATGAGAAGAGGTGTTGTGACGTGGCTTACTTCGACATCAGAGTGCTCAGAGCGTGTTGTCGATGAAGCCAGAGAATTCACTCCGAGTATGTCAGGGAGGGCCAGGTCCGGACTGACAAGCGGAAGGCTGGCGTTTTTATGAGCGTCGGGCGGAGGTGTGAGGGCCTCAACGCGAACTAGTGTGTCCTTCACTTTGACTCGTCTGTCCAAATGAAAAGCGAGTGATGCACTGTGTGGTCGAACGAAGGGTGGGGCCGGCGGAGTTTGTGAAGCGATGAGGGGCGAGCTCGAGTGATAGACTGAGCCTGGCGATGGATACGGTGATGGCTGGCCGGTTCCTGGTTGGCGAGGGGATGATCCTGAGAGTGGAGGACGAGGAGCTGAAGGTCCGTTCATTCCTGGTGAGTGTCGGACACCTCCGGAAAGAGATTGATGTGTGTGGGGAAGGATGGGGTTTAGTTGGTGTGAAAACAAATTGGCTGACTGTGTGATGGACGAGCCAGAAGTTTTGAATGTGTCGCTGATCGGAGTGGGTGTGATGGAGAAGAGGTACGGATGAGAGTGAGGTGAGGATGGTGCTGGTGGCGTGTAGATGTCGAGTGGTGATGAGAACTTCCCAGAATTGTGTCTTTTCTGTTCTCCCGAAACACTTCGCTCCGGTGAGGAGTGAGACAATGCAGATGCGTGTTTTTCTTCTGCCTTTCCTCCTGACATCCCATTCAGAATGGCGAGGTTCCGCTGGTACCGAATTGTTTGTGATGTCATAGCGAGGCGATGGCTTCGAGAGATTGGTGTCGGCGATGGAGTGAGAATAAGATCAGACATCATTCCTGTCGTGAGGGTATCGACAGATGCAGATCTTCGTCGTGTCTGGTTCACTTGTTTGGTGTGAACTCGTTTTGAGTGCTGCGATGTCTCTGAAGTGAATTCGTATTGTGGGGTGGATGATGGTCGTGGATAGCCGACGTTGTTCGACGAGATCGTGGAATGTTGGGACATCGAATGGTTGTCTCTGGAATTTGATTTTCTGTTTGAACTTGTGATCGGTCTCGAACGATCCGAAACAAGAGAATGTTTACTCCGCGGAACCTTCGAAGGGGACGAAGAGGATGTGGATGACGAGAAGAGTGACAGCTGTGTCGACGAAGTCGATTGGTCGGAGGAGAACGAGAGATCATCGTCCCCCACATCGTATCCCAAGTTCGCTCCGTCATTTGGATACCCACCATCCTTCCCTTTATTTCGTTTGGACCGCTTCTTCTGTCGTGTTGTTCGTCGATGTGCATTTCCCTTCGTTCTTCGCGCAGGATGGCGTCTTTTGGATGGTTCCGGGTTCAGTGAACGTTTGATCCTTTTCGGTTGCCCACTTTCACTCATTTCATCACCGCCTTCGTCCCCAGGATGATCTGACTCAATTTCCTTCAGTTTTTCGGAAGCGATTTCGTCTGATTCAGATTCTTGTTCTTTCTCTTTGGGAGATTTTGCTTCCGATGAGCTCAAATCTGTTTGAGACCCTTTTTTTCGTTTTATATGGTTTGTATTGGAATCGTTCACCTGATTTCCAAATGCGCGCAAGATATCAAGCTTTTGGTTGTGTCGTGGTGCGGATCTCTTTGGTGATGTCACGCGAGGGACGGCATGAAAATGTTTCTTCTTTTCACTTTGTCTTTCATCTTCACCAGAATCAAAATTTATCAACATGCGTCGAGCAGAGGTGTGTTCAACAGGTTGATCATTTATGGCTGGGAAAGAAGGTACAGATTGGATCGTTTCGATGATGTCGTTTTCAGAGTTGAGAAATGTGTTATGGTCCATAACTGGGTGGCTTGGTGTTGGTTGAACAATCAAAATTGGTTTGGAAGATGCGACAGCTGGTTCTTCTGATTCAGTTCGTTTCTTGGGGATGACGGATTTGTGCGCGAGAGGCATTGACGCACTCATTGTTGGCTTTGGGATATAACTCCTGCTTTTCTTGTTGGGTTCGATGAGAACAGGATGATTGTTGTCTCGTGGATCGGTGTAAGCTAACTTTGAGAAGTTCTGGACAAGTGACGAGTCACGTTTCGGAGTGAGTGAAGGTGAGTGTTGTCCGGCAGCTGACCATCGTTTCATACTCCCTGCCCCGGGTGTCCGAGACTTTTGTCTGGAATCCAGTCGTTGAATGGGAATTTCGGTGAGTGGTTGAAGATAAGACTGAACCATCATCAGTTTTTGTCTTTTTTGACGATGTTTTCGCGTTTGAGAAATTTTTGCTTTTTTTTCTGCAATAATTTCCTTAGAGGTTTTGTATGGGATGTATCCAAGTGTCATATAAGGACTTTGATCGGCAAAAAAAGGTAGGAGATTGAGAGAAAAATTGGGTAATGGAATTGGAGGGTCTTGCTTGGGATCGATTTGTGGCAGTGACGAAAGATAGGCTTCAGACAAGTTTACCACATGAGTCAAGTGTTGTTGAGATGGAAAGCGAGATATATGATGGAGTACTGGTGAGGTTGCTTCATTCATTCCGACATTGGCCACAATCCCAGAAAAAGGGTTTGATTTGTGTTTTGGTGGCTTTGTAGATGATTGTTGAGACATAAACCACCTCTAAAATTATGTAACAACACGCTATAATCGACCTCCAGACTGCCCACAACTCTATTTTTGTCGAATCCAAGAAGCGAGAATGGCAACAACATTGGCTGATGAGTTGAATTATCTGATATATTTGTACATGGTAGAGAATGGTGTCCAATTTCTATCTTCAATTCGACTTTTGTTCATTCTACGACACACTCAGGTTTTTCGCATACAGCATTTACATTCGCGAATGAATCTCTCTGTTTGGTTAATGATATCAAAGATGTTTCTGTTCCTCCCGCCAGACTAATCCACCTTCTCCAAAAAGGTCTTAGCTATATGGAAATTGAGCAACATATTAATTCAGTCTGCTTCTTGGTTGATATTCATTTGTTAATCAGGACGGAACAGAATCGCCATGTACTGAACCATTCAACATTCTAACAGAACATGTTTGCAAGGTCCCTGACTCTATTAAGTCCGAGTTTCCAGATGCTCCCCAATAACTCTCTCCTTCATTTGCCAAAAATGTTTCTTCATATTTTCCTTCACCATTTCATTACCTCGCCGAAAATGATAAATCACTTCAGGAATCTTTATTGTTATCATCGTGTTCTCGATCAACCCGTCAAACTATTATGCACACATCCAAGACAAACGTAGAACAGTTCAATCAGTTCACTGCTGATGCCCTCAAAAATGGGCCAGAACGACTCAATACTCTCACGGTATGCATAGCCATTCGTCGCACTTTTCTCTTATCTCATCTCATTTGACCAGAACACTCTCCAGTCAAATTATGACAACACAAAACAATCATTTGAAGAAAAGGGTGTTTTCACCATGATTAGAGAAACCGAACCTGTCCTCCTGAACTCTATCAAGCAAACAACAGTCAACTTCAAAACAACTGTGCAAGAATTCAATACTGTCACTGAAACTGAAGCTAAACAAATGAAATATACTCTCTCGCTCCTCAATGAAATGCAAACAGTCTCTTGTTCTATTCAATTTCATTTCTGTCGATTAACAGGAAATTGAGTTACGAAACACTGTCCAGAGCGGAGAATTTTCACGTACCATCTCCGCTGATAAACCCTTTACTCCAAACTATCAATCGGCTCGGAGCCTTGCCCAGTCGAATATTCTTCAAGGCAACCGTTTGTTTTTCTCCTTTTGATAATTCTCTTCACTTACAGAAAATCCACTCGATCGAAACCCCAAAGAAAATCCTCAATATTCCATTTATTCGTTCAATCCATCCGAAGCAACGTCAATTCTCAACACATTGACCGTTAATCAACGTCTGTTTCTCTCTCGGTCTTCATCATATTACCCTCTCCACAGTCTCGCTCTAGGCATATCATTAATCTTCTTTTAGATCAGGTTGCAATCATTTGTGCTTCTTCACTGCTTTATTTTGTTTCTTTCATGCACAAGTCTTTTTCTATTTCCACGGTTGATTTGCTGTTAGAGATGACTCCAAATGGATGATATTACATGAAACACAGAGTTATGTCACATATCTGAAGAAAGAGCGAAAAAGATGCATATTAAGCTAAAAAAGCTGGATTTTCCCATATTTTTCACTTTTGAACTCCACATCCACACAAATGTCTGAAAAAACTAAATCAAGTGGTGAAACGGGAGAAACTCCTGTTGGTGAACTTCGCAAGGAGTTTATTCCATCAGATGATGGTCTTCCCTGCCCAATCACAGAATTCCACCCACTTCATCCTGCCATCATGTCAAAGCAAGCTACCATCAACATCGGTTTGTCCTTCATTCACTTTTTCCATGTATTTCTGTTTTCTTGAATCTTTCTCTCCATAATCCCCATCCTGGTAGGAACCATTGGTCATGTCGCCCATGGAAAAACGACGCTTGTCAAGGCTATCTCTGGAGTTCATGTTTCCTCTCTCACTTTTTGTACAACACATCTCTTCTCTCATCTTCTCCACCCCAGACTATTAAACATTCACATGAAAAGATGAGAAATATCACCATCAAACTTGGATACGCAAATGCCAAGATTTTCAGATGTGATAACCCATTCTGTCCTGCTCCTGAATGCTATACGAGTGGTGGATCGTCTAAAGATGAGGGTTTTCCGTGTGAACGATTCAATTGTGGCGGTGTCATGCGTCTAATCAGGTATCATTCATTCTCGGACTCTATTCTCTTCAGACACATCTCATTTGTTGATTGTCCCGGTCACGATATTCTTATGGCCACAATGCTTAATGGAGCTGCTGTTATGGATGCAGCTGTCCTTCTGATCGCTGGAAATGAACCATGTCCTCAACCACAGACACGAGAGCATCTTGCCGCCATTGAAATTATGGCCATGCCTCATATCATCGTCGTTCAGAATAAAATTGATTTGATTAAGAAGCGTGACGATTCAATCACCCACCATGACGAAATTGTCAAGTTTCTCAAAAACACTCAAGCTGACGGAGCTCCAATCATTCCAGCGTCTGCTCAGCTAGGAATCAACGTCAATGCTGTTTCACAGCGAATTGTGTCGCATGTTTGCCTTTCAGTCAATCTCGACGATCATCCCCTTTTTCACTTCTCATCCAGGTCCCGATTCCTCTCCGCGACTTTGTTGCTGCTCCCCAACTCATCGTCATCCGTTCTTTTGACGTGAACAAACCTGGATTTTCTATTGACCAAATTGAGGGAGGTGTTGCTGGAGGCTCACTTCTTCGTGGTGTTTTGAAAGTATGCAGACATATTTTTCTCCATATTCCTCATTTCTAGCTTGGAATGAACATTGAGCTCCGCCCAGGTATCATTACAACATCTGAAGACAAAAAGAAGAGCAAGAAGGACACGAAAGCACAAACAACAACATTCCTCCTCTCCACAATTGTCTCTCTTAAAGCTGAAAAGAATGACCTCACCTTTGCTGTTCCAGGTGGTTTGATTGGTGTCGGAACTCTGATTGACCCATCTCTCACGAAGAATGACCTTCTTGTTGGGCAGGTCCTTGGCATCCCAAGCTACATGCCTGATGTCTTTGTAGCTCTTGAAATCAAGTACACTCTCATGTACCGTCTTGTTGGTGTTAAATCTGATGACGATAAAGGATCTACAGTCTGATCTCTTCACACATGCATCTTTTTCATTTATTAGGTCACTGGCCTCACTGAAGGTGAAACTTTACTTGTGAACATTGGATCACATTCTCTGGGTTGTACTGTGTATGCTGTGAAGAAGGATTCCTGTCGTCTCGAACTCCTCAAGGCTGTCTGTACCGCAATCGGCGAACGTATCGCCCTTTCTCGAAAAATTCAAACACGGTGGAGACTTATTGGACATGGTAAAGTCGAAAAGGGAAAGAAATTGAAATAGAAGAAGCCTCATCTCATCATTTCACTGAATCAAATTTTTGTGGATGTTTGCCAAGCTTAAACTATCCTATATCACACAATAGAATTAGGCTTTACTGGATACATCGTTGAGAAGTGATTGTTCGAATGAACGTTCGGACTATATCGACAAAACCCGCAGTTTTCTTTTAGACATGCACGTTGTCTTATATGCAATTTTTCGACTATTCTATTTGGCATGTTCTGTTGCAACCTGTATTCTATTCTGGAAACTCGAACTTGGTGTTCTGTTACGAGTGTTTTTAATTGTGTCCACCGTCACAATACTTCCATCTGTCTTCCAACAAGTTCTTCGCGGTTTACTCCAACTTGAAAGGAGTAGAAGGGGTAAAATTACCTATGCATTTCTTCATCCCAACGTCGACCAGTTTGGCGGTGGAGAAAAAGTTTTTTGGCATTTCCTCGACCTCGTCGCGAAGCAACTCGAACCCCAAGGGAAGTACGAGATCGTAGTTTTCTGTGCCCCTTCAGATAAATTCAACGACTTCGAAACTCTCCTTAAGCATGCACAGGTTTCACTACTCTAGGTTCTGATCCATTGTTTCTCTCTCACACTTTCAGAATGTCTTTGCTTATCAATTTTCATTCCTTGAAAAAAACAAAAATATCCGACTCATGCCAATCAAGTATCTCCGGACCACCTTCAACTCTCGAAGCTGGCCATTCACACTGCTCTCCATGGCATACACTGCTTACATGGGAGGCCGAAAATGTGCCATAGAGTATCCTGTACATGTTGTTTTTGAGACAAGCGGTTATCCTTGTGCATATTCTATCATGAAACGACTCACTGGATGTGAGATATTCGCATACATCCACTACCCATTCGCCTACTCTCTCGAGAGACAAATGGTGAAGCATGGTGGAATGCATCAAACTGGCCTTTCTGGAAAGTTGAAGATTACACTTAGAAAGATGTATTACCTCCTTATCCAGAAGCTCTACCGAAATGGTCTTGAATGCTGTTCAAAGAAGTGGGTGAATTCGTCATGGACTCAAGCAAGACATGGGGAGATATCTTCGACTGAAATTCGAACAAATAAGCAGAAACTTGATGAAGAATTTGAAGTTTTGTTCCCTCCCTGCGACAGTGAGGAGTTTCTCAATGAGCTGTCATCAAAATGGGCAAAGAAAGGCGTCTCTGTCACTATTCCAACTCTTGAGCACGCCAACGATGTCTTGAAATGGAATATTCCACAAGATGCTGACCAACGACAACCAACTATCATCACAGTTGGTCAATTCAGGCCTGAAAAGGATCACCCAAAACAGATCGAAATCATTGCCAAACTGTATGAAATGCATCCTGAAATCAGGAAAGATCCCAGTAAAAAGGTGAAATTGGTGATGTGTGGAGGGGTTGTCCGAGGAGGGGATGATTATTTGAACAGCCTCGAACAACTCATCAAAGAGAAGAAAGTTGAAGTATGTCAATGCTCCATTTTGTCAAAGGTCTCCATTCTCTCACTAGGACGTTGTTGAGATCAGAAAGAACGTTCGTGGCGATGACCTCAGACAGTATTTGATGTCATCAATGACAGCAGTCCACACAATGTTTGAAGAGCACTTTGGGATTGTCATTGTCGAAATGATGGTTTGCTTCTTCGATAATTCCATAATCTCGATTATTTCTTTGGATAGGCCTCAGGCGCGATCCCAATCTGTAATCCATCAGGAGGAATGTACGATGATGTGTTCATCCGAGGCCGGACCGACAAGAAATCGATTCTTCCTGGATTTACTGCCATTACGGCTGAAGAATATGCCGAGGCAGTTTACAATGTGTACTCCTTGTACACTGAACAAGCTAATGGAAAAAGCGATAAATATCGCCAGATTCAACTTGCGTGTTACAAAGAAGCACTTCGCTTCTCAATCATTGTGTTTAGACAGCAAGCCGAAAAAGATTTACTGTCAATACTTGGTCCTGCCAAGACTTCTTGATTCGCTTCTTGCACTTCGCGTATCTCTCGCTTTACCGCCGTCATAAACTATTCTCCAATTGATTTGCTATTTTCGTATTTGCATAATTCTGTTCCCAGAAATATGTGTCAGAATAGACTTGGATGAGAATCCTAAACCATAAACGAACAACCGAAAGGATCGCTGTATGGACGTGTTTCTGGAATCATCCTCCTTATTTTGAGTCAAAATCATTTTCACTTCTTCTTATTTCATTGTTCTATTAAGCCCTTCCCTTAGAACTAAATGGAAAAGGACTCCACCACAGAATGCAGCAACCCTGATTCAGCATCATCAACAACTCAAGCTTCAGCAAAAACTCCGTCAACAGCCGAGAAGCCTCTTTTGTCCGCTGAGAAGACATCTTCAGATTATTATTTCGAGTCATATTCTCATTTCGGTTTGATTTCTCTTTTTCTATCTCATTCTTCATTTTCGTAGGAATCCATGAAGAAATGCTGAAAGATGCTCATCGAACAGGAACATATAGAGATTCTATCCTCCAAAACAAGCATCTCTTTCAGGGTAAGGTTGTATTGGACGTTGGATGTGGCACGGGCATTCTTTCGATGTTTGCTGTTCAGGCAGGCGCTGCCAAAGTGTACGCAGTCGATTCTTCGGATATTATCGACTTTGCACGCAGCATCATCGAAGAGAATGGACTCTCAGAGAAAATCGAGCTCATCAAAGGAAAAGTCGAAGAAATCGACTTACCAGTGGAGAAGGTCGATATCTTGATTTCGGAATGGATGGGATATTGTCTCCTTTATGAGAACATGCTCGAAACAGTCCTTGTTGCGCGTGATCGCTGGCTAGACAAGACCACAGGCATAATGCTCCCTGATTGGGCCTCTCTCTACATTGTGGGTATCGAAGATTTTGAATATCGCGCATCCAAGATCGATTTCTGGGATAATGTGTATGGATTCAAGATGAGCTGTCTGAAACGCGAAGCATTGGCAGAACCATTGGTTGACGTGTGCGATGCTGAACAAACAATGACAAGCTCTGCATGTGTATGTGAACTGGATCTCCTCTCAATAACAAAGGAAGATTTAGCCTTTACATCACAATATGAGATCACTGCAGAGCGCGACGACACCATCCATGCACTCGTCGCCTTCTTCGACACAGACTTCAGCTTTGGCCAAAAACGGAGCGGAAATCCCCTCAAGACACGTTCCCGCATTTCTCGTGATGATCCAACACAGCCGCGACAGTATCGTCTGACAACCTCGCCATGGACAAAACCGACCCATTGGAAGCAAACCGTGTTCTATTTGCCCAATCCGTGCGATCTCAAACAGGGAGAGATCATGCAGGGCACATTTGCACTCAAGCCAAATGACAAGAATCCACGAGAAATGGACATTGATATTGTCTTTAGACACACTCGCAGACTCTCAGACGACACTGATGAAACACTCAGTTCACAAACGGTTCCATATAAGTTGAGGTAATCGTTGACGTTCTGTTTTTGTTCAATATTCACTTCATTGAAAGAACAAGACATCTGATGCCGTTTGAGACACAAATGTGGATCTCACCCTTTGACTTCGTGCCGAATATCAAATGTCGACACAACCGTTCTTTCTGAATGATCAGGGGGTATTTCGTGCCACTTACTTCTTATATCCTAACTATTGTCATTTTATTATCCTAGACGCCTGATAGCAGTGGATTAAGCTCCTTGTTCTTCCATCAACCAACTCAGGCATCACAAGTCACTTTTCAATATCAACCACGTATTGAACCTCATCAAGAAAAGCCAGCACCACAAACTCCACCTCAAAAACCAGTGGAGCAACCTCAACAAACGGCTGTGACCATCAGTACTCCAACAACAACAACCTCTCAACCCACTCCATCGACACCTCCTCCAACTGTTAGCAACCATGGTGAATACATATTTGTTGCACAAGTCGATCATCAACTCTAGTATCATTTTTTCTCTGTATATCGTTGTATTTCCTCTCCTCGAAATCAAGCAATGGTGCTGCTTATATCCCACAAGGAATAGCCACTGCTGCCATCTACTTTCAACCGGATCCTCTCGCTTATTCATTGATGCTTATTCGTCAAGGATCATCACAAGATGTTATCTCACAAACGGATCTAAATCTCGCGTTCAATCCAACAGTTTTTCTTTGATTTCCCGCCATCATATCTCTTCTCCACCATAGGTCTCTCAAAACCAAATTTTTGTCTTCCGTGATAAGAGTCAGACTGGTTGGGCAATTACCTTCCAAGACCAAGGAACAGGTCAAACATTCCTCAACCATGTAAACTCAATTAAGGAAAAACTTCAATCTCTTGTTCCAACCAACGATAAATCTCCACCTCCTTCAATGAGTCCATCTCCTGATATGCTCAATGGAAACGAGGTTGTCAAAGTTGATCAAACAGTTGGAAAAGGACATGCTTTGGCTTGGGACGATGTCGCTGGAGTTTCAATTGATTCTCACAAGTGTTTGGATGATGGTGGAACTGGTCCACTCATTTTCTCGACATCAGAAGGATCCACAACTAAGATTTCCATGGTTCAATCTGGATTCCGCCGTATCCCCTTTATTCAGAAACCATCAATTTTTCAACTCTATCTGATATCAATTCTTCCTTTCAGCATTACTTGAAGGCCTTCTTGGGATGAAGAAAGGAGGAACTCGCATTCTTCTCATCCCTGCATCACTCGCAGTTGGTCCAAACCTCCCTCCGTATATCCCCCAAGGTGAAGCAACCTTCCAGATCATCACTTTGAAGGGTATCCGTCGCGGAAAGGCTGCTGAACAAGAAAAAAAAGATGAAGCCAAAACATCAGATCAGTTTAAAGTTACCATGCAACCACACGATGATTCTCGAGAAAGGGAACGTGAACGCGAAAGAGAAATGGAGGATCGATACTACGAACGCCGTCGAAGAGAAGAATCCTCCTCTGGAATGAACGGAATGGCCGAACTTCTGGTATGCTGTTTTCTTTCCTTATCTCCTCCAGACCACCGTCATTAAACTTCTGCCCACTCAACAACCCCAACCAGCCCCCCAACCTCAACCAAATCCATACATGCAGTTCAATCCGTATGGAATGCCCATGCAATATCCCAACATGGGTGGAATGCCAGGAATGATGAACCAGATGGGCCCAATGCCCGGCATGATGCCAAACATGATGGGGCCGATGGGGATGATGCCGAACATGATGGGACAGATGCCGTACGGGATGGGTGGAATGGGAATGACCGATGAGCAGAAAAGGATGATGGGATTGCCCGTTGAGAAAGAACAAGAGGAAAGCAGCGAAGACGAGGAAGAGGAAGAAAGCGAGGAAGAAGACGAGGAGGAATCTTTCGATGAAAGTGACAGCGAGGCTGAGCCAGATAGCGACGAAGAAGATTCTCGCACAGACATTCGCTCGCGTGTCTCCTCTGCATCTGCACGCCGTCCTACCCTCCCACCCTCTCTCGTTGCCAACGAAGACCTTGCCTCGGTGATGAAGAATGTGGACAAGAAGGTGGCATACCTGATGACACGAAAGGAAGGAACTCCTGTTTCAGCAGGCACTCTGATGTCCACTGTATCGAGGTTGATTGAGGAAAACAAAGAGCTCAAGGAAGACAAGGACAAGATGATCACACAACATCAAAAACAGCAAGATGTCATTGTCACTCTCCAAAATGACATCCAAAAGCTCACAGAAGCACACACCGAAGAAACACGCCAACAGGTCGAGACACTCCAACTGGACAAAGTGTCTCTTCAGAAAGAGGTTGAGACGATGAAGAATGAAGTTCCTCGACTGTCGAAGCTGGTGGACGACTTAACAATCGAACGCAACACCCTCCAGATCGACCTTGCAGCCACGAAGGAATCCGAGGAACGAACACGGAAGCTGATGGAACGCACAAGTGAAGAGAACGATAAGTTGAACGTTTCACTGAGACAGAACGATGAGAAACTCCGTGCATCGCACATCCAACTTGATCGAACCACTCGCAGGTTGGAAGAGGAGAGCAAATCCAGACGCGATTTCGAAGCCAAAATGAAGATGGCCAAGAAAGAAGCCGAACGAGAAAGAGAAGCTGCTGAAAAGACAACTGCCATGCTCCAATCTCGCAATGCCACTCTCAAAGAAGAAATCAAGAAACGGACTAGCGACCACGACGCCGAACTGGAACGTGTTCGGAAGGAGCTCACTGACACTCGCAGCTTGTTGAACGCCGAGCGAGAACGTGCTGCTATTGCTCTCGCTGAAGTTCAAGGAATGCACAAAACGAATGTGGAAACACTCCAAAGCTCCTTCGCTGCCGAACGTGCAGTGTGGGATGCTGAAAAGCAGCGGTTTGCAGATTCTGAAGTTGCTTGGAGTGTGGAGCGAGCCAAGCACCAGGGTGAACTGGAGCAGATGTATGCTCGTGGAAAGGGTGATGGGAAGGAAGAGTCTGATGTCAGCTGGAGGAAGACGAGAGATGAAGAACTGCTCGAAATCCAACGTATACAGAACGAAGAACGGGATGATCGTGACAGAAGAGAGAAGGAGATGAGAGAGGATCTTGAGGGCCGAATCGAGACCCTGAAGAGGCAAAGCGAAGAAAGGGAAGAAGAAATGAGGATATCGGCCGAAAAGCGAGAGACTGAACTGAAGGAGCAGATGCGTGATCTCGAAGCCGAGTTGAAGGCTGACGCTGCCCGTCGTGAAGAGCAAGCCCGTCAAGAAGCAGAACAACGAGAATCCTTCATCAAATCTGAAGCGGAGCGAAGAGAAACAGAATACCGGGAGACAGCAGAACGCAGAGAGAAGGAACTTCAGGAAACAGCAGAACGACGCGAACAGGCTCTCAAAGAAGAAAGAGAAGAGAGTGAAACGAAGCTCAAGCAGGAACACAAGAAACGAGAGGACGCTCTGAAGGAGGATATGGTGCAGAGAGAGGCACAATGGAGAGCAGAGAGCAAGCGTCGCGAGAAAGAATGGGAGACAGACACAAGACAGCGTGAGCAATTCATCAAGAAGGAGTCTGATAAGCGTGTGAAGGACCTGCAAGAGATGCACAAGAGCAGAGTGAAGGGACTGCGAACAGATATTCAGAAACTGCAGGACAGACTGATGACGATCAAGGGCGTCACTGAAGAAGATGACGAACCGGTCGTTCCAGAGCTCGTTTTGAAAGACCTGAAATTGTCGAAGTATGGAACAACAGAGAAAGAAGAGGAACAGGATGAAGAAGGAAAGAAGGCGATGTGGGGAGAGGAACCGAAGGAGGACACGGCAGAAAACGAGGAGGAAGAGGAAAAGCCCACTCAGAAATCCACAGGACTGTTCACTGAGGAAGAAGAACAGGACGCTGCTCAGCCAGTCCATACTCAGCAGGAATCAGATCCACTTGGCTCTGATGATCCCCTCACATCATCTGACCCACTCGCATCGGCTGACCCACTCTCATCATATCAGCAACCAACCGATGTTACTGAACAGATAGAAGAATCAAAAGAAGAGCCAACATCTCCTGAAGATGGAATTGACACTGCCGAACAAGACAACGTAACTCCAGCTGAGGAGCCAGTTGACGAACCAGACAACTCAACCAAAGAAGAGACTCAACCGTCTGATCCACAGTTCTCTTCAGACGTAAATGAAGAGGCTGAGGTCACCCAAGCAGATGAGAAGAAGGAAGAGTCGCCTCTGTTTGGTGATCAACCAGAAGAGACAGCGCCATCTGCCGAGGCACCAGCAGAAGAAAGCCAGGCTCAACCAATTGATGAACCACAGCACGAAGAACCTGCTGAAGAACAGCCGCCAAAGAAATCATCTCTCTTCGATGATGATAACGACGAGCTCCCTCCTGATGTTAAGCAAGCAGCAAAGGAATTCAAGAAGCAGGCCCAGTCGGGAAATCTCTTTGAAGACGAAGACGCTGAACAAACCCCAAAACAACAACCCAAAAAGAAGGGATTTTCAATGTTTGAAGATGATGATGAAGATGATATGTTTTCAGCGAAGCCTAAGGCAAAACCTAAGCCGAAACCTTCGCCAACAAAGTCGTCGTCACTTTTCGGTGATGACGATGATGATTTACTGTAAATTTTCATTTCAGAGCATCTCCTGTTTTTCATTGTCTGTCATGCAAGCCATTTTCATCAGTCTTTGCGGAGAATGTATCAAGATTTCGACTCTGAATCGTAATGAGAGAAATGCAAGTGGAATGGTTCATGAGAAGGTGAGAAAAAAGAGGATTGACGTGAAAAGAAGATGGATAATCAAGAAAGTGAGGATATGGTCCGCATTGTGAGCCATTCAAGCAGTTCTAGTTCATGGAATTTACTGACGAGGATGCTCGTTCAAAATCAATTTTTGAAATTTCTTTCTCTGCTGATTGGATAGATCCTTGGCTTCTAAAGGAAATCATGTTGAAAAGAATTTGGATACGAGATGGCTTTGACGATATTCAGAGTAGTTTTGTTATCAGTTAAAAGTGCAATAGCCTGTTGAATATCGATGTTTTCTGTTTGAAGATAGTTAGGGTTAGTTATTTTACAGATATCTTCCTCGATTTCATGATCTGAGAGGGAAAATTGATTCTCTGAAGTCATGTCAAAACGATACAGGGTATTCTGGGTTAGTCACATTCAATTCTCCATTATGCTCCGAAAATTGAAGAAACAACAACTGTAGTACGAACTATCCATGAGAATCAGACAAAATACCATATAGCGGAGGCAGATGAGAAAAAGTGTGAAAAGAACAAATATCAGTGATGGGGGTTGAAAGTTATAATGAGACAAATGAAATGCTCAACAAATGAAGTCATTGGTATTCTCCAAAGCTCACAGGACCACTCGGTGAGGGAGTCTAGGATGAATTTTGAATTGTGGGTTCCAAAAATTCAACATTTCAAATGGGTTGCGGTGGTTCTTCAACGTTCAAAGCTATTAAAGACAACTTCAAGAGCATTGAAGATGTATCATTTTTTCTCAGTCATCTCTCTCAAAGGTTCAAAACTCAATGATCCAACAAGGCCTTGAAAGTTCCAACCTTATTTTTGGTATTGATTATACAAAATCCAATCTCTACACGGTTTTCCATTTTATGTCGATATTGTGTTCTCTCTGAAACAAAACCTCCCTGTCCATTCAAAATTTCATCCACTTGACACTGTAGGGAGCGAAAACATTTGGTGGACGATCCTTACATGATACAACGACAAAAAATCCATATGAAGAGGTTATTGAAATTCTTGGTCGAACTTTAGAGCGCTTTGATGGTGTGAATCTCAACCTTTTTCACCGAAACAGATGACAAAATCATCCCTGCCTTCGGATTTGGTGATGTCTACACCACGTATTTCCTTTTTTCATTGATTCTTTTGTCTTTTCTGAATAGGAATAAATCCGTCTTCCCATTCTATCCTGATCGTCAGTGCATCGGATTTGAGCAAGTCCTAGCCAGGTACAAGGAAATCACTCCCCAAATTCTCATGTCTGGGCCAACAAACTTCGCACCACTTATCGACAAGACGATTGAAATCGTCAAACAGGAACAATCGGTTTGCATTTCATGGCATGACGAAACATTTCCATTCGGACTCTTCTATTTCCAATTACACATTCTCACTCTCAATATCATCGTCTTTACTTAATTTCCCTCTTCAACCCAGTATCACATCCTTGTCATTGTCACAGATGGACAAGTGACAAACGAGAGGGCAACAGCAGATGCTATTGTTCGAGCAACAGATTATCCAATTTCAATTATTTGCATTGGTGTTGGAGATGGTCCTTGGTTTGCCTTTTTGTGACGCAACATTCTGTTCTTCACATATTCCTCTCTTCTTTCTTAAATCAGGGATGGCATGAACGAATTCGACGATAAGCTTCCAAAACGTCGTTTTGACAATGTATCGTCCATTTTTCTATTATGTTTCAGTTCCAATTTGTCGAGTTCCATAAAATTAAAAATTCAAAATGCGAGAACTTTGATGCATACTTTGCCCTTCATTGTATGATGGAAATTCCCGAACAGTATGTCTCCACTGATTCATCTTGCATTATCTCCCCAGATATAAATACATTAAGAAGCTTGGACTTCTGGATCCGAACTAGAACTCTTCTGTGTCATGATTATCTTTCTTGGTTATACTCATATGTTTTACAACGTTTTTGCCCTTCAGCAGAGCCCACTTTCTGTTTCATTCGATGATTTAATTAGGTGATGTGTATTTCTAAATATGAGAGTTTCTTCACAGTCAAACCCATGAAAATAGAATTACTTTTTAAACCACATAGAATGAGTCAACTGGGACAAGCACTCTACACTGAGAAGTTTCTGTTCGACTCTCTCATCAACAGTCAATTAAACCAACAATCACACGTAGATCGCCTGTCATACGTTGAGATCTCTCATGTGAATAGAATCGTATTTTCCTCTCCATATGCGAAATTATCCGTCTTTTAAACATTGTCATCACATTTACCAGCATTTTGCTACAGGAAACGCAACATTTCAGACAGAGTTACTCCCTTTTCCGGAACAAATAGTCACGTCAAATTTTTGTCTGATTTATTCTGTTTCGGGATTGTCTCCTCTCTTATATATAGTATCAAACTCAGCTACATTTGGAATTTTTCCACATACTGAACTTGCTTGGATCATTTCTAATCACCACCTTTATCTTTGGGATCTCAAAATAAGGTCTGTATTTTCCTTTATTTTTGAGAGACAAATCACTTTCAGATCATCAGTGATTACATATGTCTCAAATACTGAACAAATTCTGGGAGTTTTTCTGGTTACTCCACCAATTCAAGCCCTGAGACATCATTTTCAGTATTTCCAACCTTTTTGTTCTATGTTTCAAGATATCTCTTGTTAATGACTACAAAATCAACAATACATCTCTTTGGTCTTCAAAATCAAGATAGTCAACTTCATTCACCATGGGAACTCCGCCCAAGTTTGATTTTTTCTTTCCATCGCATCATTTTGATCGACACGTCCAGTTGAAGCCATCATCAAAATGACTAAACTCTCTTTGACGTGTTCATTGACACTTCCAAATGATCGAACTTTGTTTGGCGGATCTGATGGTTGTATCTATGAACTCAACGCAACTGAAACAATATCTCAATCTTCCGCTAAGTTTGAGCTCATTAATCGAACACCAAGCATCTCCAAACGATTTTTTTCACTTTTTCCACACACAGAAGACACCTCTCGAAAAATCATTGATTTAAAGGCTGATCTCTCTCGTTCTCTCATCTACCACTTGTCAGAAACGGGATCTCTTGGAATATACTCTTTTTCAAGATCAGACGCTTCTATTGATTTTATTACCGAACTTCAGCATTCTTCTATAGAATCTTCCATCAAATCCTTCATTCGAACTCAAGATCGTAATCTTCTCAAGCTTCCTTCCTCATCATTCATGCTAATTAACATTCAACCACTTCCCCTCCACAGTACCTCCACACGCTGCCTGGTTGGAATCACACAATCAGGAATCCGTCTCTATTTCCAAATGAAGCGAAACTCGCTTGGAGGATTCACTTCACTCTCTCTCACAAACTGCATCATTTCTCCCCCATTCAGTCAGTTCCTATCAACGGGAATTTCTCAATCTCCAACGTCTTTGAACACAGTATCTCACCCGATCTCATCGATCCGGTGTGGATTTGCCAGCCGAGACATCTCTTTCATGTCCGAATCCATCGGCCCAAACGAAGACCGACTGTACATCATCCAAAACAGCCTGTCCTCCAACTCAGACCCACTCCCCTCAGAAACTGTCGTTTCAATGAACTGTGGGCAGGTCTACTCCATCCAGCAACTTCCGTCGAGCAGACAAATTGAGTCGGATGGTGTTTCTGCGGATTTCTTTGCGGCGAGCCAATGGGACAGGCCTTCATCAGTCACTCTCTCGCCCCTCTCTCCAGAACAGCGTGCAATTGCATCAAATCCAACAGCCCAATTTTCATCCTCGAATGAAATTCTTCTTCCACCTCCCACGTTTCATGCCTTCACATCACGTGGGATTCTCAAAATCATCGTCAACAGACCAACAGACATATTGAAAAGCACGCTTGAACAGACACCTTCGAGTGACGCCATCCTAACCGGTCCAACGTCGGAGCTCATCAACAACCTCGCTGGGCAGATTGGACCCATCCAATTTTGCACTTCATGCCTCTCTCTCGCGACCACTCCTCAGTTCGTGTCTGACCTTCAAACAACACAGACAGACTTGTTTTACGCTCCACAGACCTCCCTGGAAAACCTCCCACAACATCCAAATTCGTCACCTCTCGCATTTGACGGTTTTTCGTCTCCCCTCACTCCACCCCGTCTTCTCAAATCACCAATTGCGAGCCCGCTCCACTCAATTGTCAATCCATCATCCTTTGCACTGTCACCCACTTCTCTCATTACTTCCCCAATGCGTTCTTCGATGATTATTCACACTCCAAAGGATCCCATCCGATCAAGTCCAGCTCAAACTGTCACTGTCGCCATCACCAACCACTCCACCAAATCCAACAATCAATACGTCACCCCACCAAATCCCTTCGCCTCACCCACCAAAGTCCGAACGCCTGATCTCCACAACCCATTTGTCTCCAGCTCAGCTCTCCAACTCTTCCGATTCCACAGCACGTCTCCGTCTCCACTTGTTCCGTATATGTTTGCTGAGATGCCCAAATCATCACTGACCCATGTGTCTGCTCTGCTCCAGACGCTCTCTAGACAGCCACTCTCCACAAAACACAACAGTCTCCTTCTTCTCTCCGCCCGTCTTCTGAAGCCTCTGTGGAATACTCCCCTCATCTCGTTTCAGACGTCAGGTTCAACAAAAAAGGAAAGCACTGTCGTCCCATGGTATCACCCGAAACGGTTGACATCGATCTTCAATAGCAGAAAGCACATCAATGTTGATGACGATGATACGCGGACCATTCAGGTGGAATCTGTACTGCCCATCCAGAAAACAAAACGAACGGAATCAACGAGGGGAGATAGTGATGGGGATACTCTCTCAGAGGAGAAGTGGAGTGAGACACTCGACAGAATCAAGTTGAACCCAACTGATTTGGATTATCCCGATCAAGTCCTGCATTCCTTCATTCAATCTTCGCATTCATCCGCAGCGTCGCCTCGAGGAAGGTCGTGTTCCTCCTCTCTCATCCTCCATCCCACCATCCTTCTCCAATTTGCGAATGTCCTTTCTTCTCTGATTACTCTTATTTCAACGCCGGGCCTTTCTCTCAATGGGCAATCCACACATTCTGTTGATATTTCTTCCGCGTTCCTCTTTCACAGCCCACAAGCAGTCCCTGGCCATCTTCGGTTTAGCTCTCTCACTACCACTGATAAAGTATCAGCCCTTCCGTCCCTCATCTCCGAGTTCGAATCTGTCTTTGATTCTGAAAAAACATTCGAAGAGAACATGCAAGACGACAAGTTGGTGGAAGGACTGCTCCTCATCCTCATGCGCTCTTATCAGATTGTGTTGGCTCTCATACTCCTCGCAGATTCGGGTGTCCCTCTTCTTGAACGGAAAAGGGCTCGTGGTTTTTTGTTTCGCTGGGATGGCTTCAACGACATCCCGCATCCGAATGAATCCTTCCAGGAATTCACACTTCGTTCTCTTGTTTTCAATCCGTTCTGCGATCAATTCTTGATTCAGCTCATCAAATCTGTGCTTCTGAAGGACTCATACACCTCCCAATTCTCAAATACTTTCTCTTCCTCCTCCTCTCCTCTTTCTGCCTTCCAACGCTTCTGTCCAGCGTTCATTTCGCGTGGGACTTCCAACCTCACCGCCGTCAGAAACATGATTTCCATTGCCGCTCGGAACGTCAAGGGACAAACACGCCCGTTGGACGAATTCACCGAATCTGCCAATGTCAGCGAAATTGTCCAGCTTCTGGAAGATAGCATCGATGAGGTCGATCTTGACAAGTACTGTCCTCTCCTCTGTGCGATCCGTTTTCCATCGTCAGTTGTGGAATTGGTGCAGGCTAAGTGTCGTTGTGTGGATCCGGACAGACTGGCACTGGTGTGGGTTGAGAATGGAATGATGGTTGACAAACTGCAGGGCTATTATGAACAGAGGGCTGGTTTATGTCAATTCATCATCCAAACAATCGAATGGGAATGCAAGTTCAGATCACAACATCGGACATTTGGAATCTCGGGTGACAAAGAAGAGAACAGCCAGCCCTTCAAAGGTATTCTGGAGACAACTACTCTTCAGAAAGTCCTGATCTGCAATGATATCCTCATCAAGCTTCCCGTTTTTGAGTGGATGGCGAGCAATCCCGCTCTTCATGAAGCGTTATTTTCCATCCGCTCCCCTGATTTGCTGACATTCTTCAGATCGTTTTGTTCTCCACAAACTCCGGCAGCACATCAATGCTCCATCGATCTTCCATGGAAATGCGCGAAGGCTCAAGATGACAAGCCCACTCTCCTCTCCAACCTCATGTCACTTGCACATGACTCCGACCTGTCTCTATCTCTCTCTTGTTTTGGGAAAGAGCACCACAATGTCATCGGTCTTCGTCTGCACTATCTCGCTGAAGCACAAAGTATTGTCGTCCACTCTGAACAACGCATCCTCAATTTCGGGAAATCAGCAATCCAAAAGAAAATAAAGGATGCCCAAAAGCAGCTACGATTGGTCAACAAGCTGGAGAAACTGCTGTCAACACCATCGTACTCGACGAACAGTACCGCTGCTGCTCCAATTAACGACTGTCTCGAGGCGTTGGATCGCGAAATTCTTGATTCAAAATCTCTTAATTCTCTATTCAGCCGTTTCTCACTCATCGACGACGTTGATGGTGAGGAATGAGCCTCGTTTTTACAGATCTTACACCAATCCTGTTTTCTTTCAATTTGTGAGAAAATTTGGGTACTTTTTTATGAGGTGTCCACAAACTTGTTTTAAGGGTTGATCATTCTTCCATCAATCTTTCCCTCTTTGACTAAAACACACATTTATCATTTCGTTGAAGACATTGATTGAATTGTTGTTTCTTTAACCTCTAATTACTGTTCAACATCGACTATTGAAACGAAGACATGGTCGACGATGACAAGCTCTAGGACGAAAAACCGAAAATTATTTCCCTCCATCTCACTTAAAATCTATTTTTAATGCAATTTTTCTAAAAATCAATGTTTGAGAGGTATTTCGTCCCAATTGGACAAATCATAGAAAATCTCCCATTTTTGAAAACTTGGGAGCGTACCCCAGCTCGGAGAAACGAAGTATCTCAATTGTTTTGACAACTTTGTGAATGAGGAGGACTCTAACTGCATAAATCTGTGATTTTTTTCGGATGGATCATAGATCAAAAAAAGTGGTGAAAATTAGATCTAGGTAACAAAACTAATTTCTATTAGAAACTTTCAACATATTGTTCCTTTTTATTCAGAATAAAGCCACCGATCGCTTAATACAATGACTAGAGAGTGAGAAAATGAACAGAGAAAAAAAGTGCGGTATTACCTCTTGAGGCACCAAAACAAGTCATCAACCACCGAATGATGCTCATTCACAACTAATTATCCACCTGACGAAAGTTTTTGATAAGTGGTACGGGGGCTTGCTGTCCCAAGTTTTCAAAAATTTTCTCACAATTGGGCGATTCTGAATGAAAGGACGCGTGCGTTACAACTCCGTCAACATTTGAAAGATCGTTGAGAAAGCGATTCATCTCCCAGGAACAATCAAAATCTCCATCTTGAAGGTTTATATTATCTCTTTTTTTCATTTTCACTCACTTTTCTACAAATTCAAAGATCAGGTGACTCATTCTCCATCAAACAACTTTAATCGGTCAGATCGATGATTGAACCGACCTTATACCGTGTATTGCATGCGATTCTTTTGGTTTGTGTCATTTATTTCGTTCACATTGACAGACACTCAGCACTTTTTTCAGGTGAGACGGATCGTGTCTAACAGGCAGAAAACAATCTGGCCTGTTCACCTATCTGATGCTTTCTCCTGTTTTCACTCGATCATGTATCTTTTGTCATGAATTTCTCATCTTATAGATCACAAACTGACACGGACTTGTTGATCGTCCTCCTTGTCCTCTAATTCAGATCAATCTCAATTTCCCTTCACTTTATATCTCAAACCACCTTAATTGGATTAGTGAGGAGCAATTGTCCGGACAAGGTGAGGCGCTGTCCGTCCTCGGACAGCGCCTAATTAGGAGGTCACCACTCGTAAGTCGCAACAATGGGCTTGATCAACCAATTCTTTCTGTACACGACTAAACCCAGGAATTAATAAATTGATGACGAAAACAATAAGAGTGAAATAGGAAGGTTACATGTGGATGCGTGAATATGAGGAAGAAAAAGTAATTTAAGAGGATGAGGTGGGAAAGTGACGTTTTGGAGTGTGGATAGGCTGTGATGACCGTGCGAAGGGCAGGAGGGAATGAGTACACGAGGTGAGGGAGGGATGATCACACGAGGTGAGGGAGGGATGATCACACGAGGTGAAGGGAGGGATGATCACACGAGGTGAAGGGAGGGATGATCACACGAGGTGAGGGGAGGGGATGATCACACGAGGTGAGGGAGGGATGATCACACGAGGTGAAGGGAGGGATGATCACACGAGGTGAGGGAGGGATGATCACACGAGGTGAGGGAGGGATGATCACACGAGGTGAGGGGAGGGGATGATCACACGAGGTGAGGGGAGGGATGATCACACGAGGTGAAGGGAGGGATGATCACACGAGGTGAGGGAGGGATGATCACACGAGGTGAGGGAGGGATGATCACACGAGGTGAAGGGAGGGATGATCACACGAGGTGAAGGGAGGGGATGATCACACGAGGTGAGGGAGGGATGATCACACGAGGTGAGGGGAGGGGATGATCACACGAGGTGAAGGGAGGGATGATCACACGAGGTGAAGGGAGGGATGATCACACGAGGTGAAGGGAGGGATGATCACACGAGGTGAGGGGAGGGGATGATCACACGAGGTGAGGGAGGGATGATCACACGAGGTGAAGGGAGGGATGATCACACGAGGTGAGGGGAGGGGATGATCACACGAGGTGAGGGGAGGGATGATCACACGAGGTGAGGGGAGGGATGATCACACGAGGTGAGGGAGGGATGATCACACGAGGTGAGGGGAGGGATGATCACACGAGGTGAGGGGTGGGATGATCACACGAGGTGAGGGAGGGGATGATCACACGAGGTGAAGGGAGGGATGATCACACGAGGTGAGGGAGGGGATGATCACACGAGGTGAGGGAGGGATGATCACACGAGGTGAGGGGAGGGATGATCACACGAGGTGAGGGAGGGATGATCACACGAGGTGAGGGAGGGATGATCACACGAGGTGAGGGGAGGGATGATCACACGAGGTGAAGGGAGGGATGATCACACGAGGTGAAGGGAGGGATGATCACACGAGGTGAAGGGAGGGATGATCACACGAGGTGAGGGGAGGGATGATCACACGAGGTGAGGGAGGGATGATCACACGAGGTGAGGGGGAGGGGATGATCACACGAGGTGAGGGGAGGGATGATCACACACGAGGTGAGGGAGGGATGATCACACGAGGTGAGGGGAGGGATGATCACACGAGGTGAAGGGAGGGGATGATCACACGAGGTGAGGGAGGGATGATCACACGAGGTGAGGGAGGGATGATCACACGAGGTGAGGGGAGGGGATGATCACACGAGGTGAGGGGAGGGGATGATCACGAGGTGAAGGGAGGGGATGATCACACGAGGTGAAGGGAGGGATGATCACACGAGGTGAGGGGAGGGATGATCACACGAGGTGAGGGAGGGATGATCACACGAGGTGAAGGGAGGGGATGATCACACGAGGTGAGGGGAGGGATGATCACACGAGGTGAAGGGAGGGGATGATCACACGAGGTGAGGGAGGGATGATCACACGAGGTGAAGGGAGGGATGATCACACGAGGTGAGGGAGGGATGATCACACGAGGTGAGGGGAGGGATGATCACACGAGGTGAGGGAGGGATGATCACACGAGGTGAGGGGGGAGGATGATCACACGAGGTGAAGGGAGGGATGATCACACGAGGTGAGGGGAGGGGATGATCACACGAGGTGAGGGGGAGGGGATGATCACACGAGGTGAGGGGGAGGGATGATCACACGAGGTGAGGGAGGGATGATCACGAGGTGAGAGGAGGGATGATCACACGAGAGGTGAGGGAGGGGGATGATCACACGAGGTGAGGGGAGGGATGATCACACGAGGTGAGGGGAGGGGATGATCACACGAGGTGAAGGGAGGGGATGATCACACGAGGTGAGGGAGGGATGATCACACGAGGTGAGGGAGGGATGATCACGAGGGAGGGGAGGAATCACACGAGGTGAGGGGATGATCACGAGGTGAGGGTGGGGATGATCACACGAGGTGAGGGGAGGATGAT